>CM056996.1:171131021-171288521 GCA_029891345.1 Dryococelus australis
GTAACAAAGAGCAGACCCCCTTTCCGACACTTCGCACCAAGATTACCATCTACTTGTGATCAAGTACTACGTAAGTCCCTGTGTTCCCAGCATGAGGCCAGGTAAGCCAGAATGTCCTATTTGGTATACAAGCTCACTGCCTCCTCCAGCGGCCTGTTAGACATTATAAAATACAAACTACTCACACACCATGTCATTCGCGTCCATGTTGCGACTGACCGCCAAAATGCTACTATCTCACCGATGTCCTCTGCATCCGACCACAATGAAAGCCATATCACCAGTGACCATCTCCGACGGTCTGCACAACAAAGCCACCCCACCATCAGGCAACCATCTCAGCTGTCAAATACATAAAATTATCATCCCCAATGACGAGAGGGGTCGCAGGAGCAAGTATGCCATGTAAACATAGTTGGCTGAAGTTCTGAACTACACAATGTATAGTTGTCAAATAAATAAAATACACATCACCTACATTTTTTTTCTTTACTAGCATGCTACTTCTACAAGTCGTCCTAGGCAGCCACCATATTGCAGCCCCACTGACCACCAAACATACACGGGCCTTCATTGTGTGTACTTACTTCCAGAAAGTCGGTCAGTACTACTGGCTGTGCACTCATGAGCCGTGTACTGAAACATTGATGTATATACATAAGTATGTAATGAGATGTCACTCGCAATGAATGCATAGTCATCGCTAGACAGCTGAGTACCCACACATACAGCATATGCTAGAATGATAAGCTTCCTAATACGAAAATAAGTATTCCCTACCTTAACTGGTTTCGCAGTGTATACTCTTAAGCCATGAGCATATCTCGTCGCCCTCGTCTTCGTCGTCGGTGACCTCGCTGGAAGCAGAGACCACAATGACCGGTCCTGTCTTTCCATGCATCATAAATAGCGACCAAGAAGTACATCCCCAGCACCTCCCCCTTGACATTGTACTTTTGATATATAGTACTGAAAGGAACCAATACATGTACCCTGAACCATCCTCGAGGTATCGTAGCTTCGATTCTCTTAAGATGCATCTCTGTGTGCTTTCTCACATCTTATGCTAGAGTGCATGAAAAGAAAAAAAATACCAACAAACCTGTACATGCGTAATGCACAAGAGATGGTGATATATTGTAAGGCATTCGATGAAAGCCATGTAAGCCCGTCTCTAATACAAAATGTCAGGTTGGCCGAGTGGTCTAAGGCGCATGATATAAGCTCTGATTTCAATAAAAGGGAACGTGGGTTCAAATCCCCACATCTGACACATTTTTGTTGTTTCTGTACTCTACTCGAATAAATATGGTATTGTAGGTTTGATTCCCGCTGAGAGAACATGCATACATTCGTCAGTCCCACTGCCCATGAAGAGACTAGCACGACTGTAATACTCTGTCTCCGACCTGCACTTATGTACCGACCTGTTTGCAATTTTTTTTTGCAAATTACAGACTGTGATACGTCACATAGCTCGCAATAATTGCTGAACTGTTTGACATGCAACTAATGAAAATCATAATATGAGCCTTCACACTCACCAGTATCTCTGCCCTGCACTCGTGTACCGAAGCAAGTAATAATAACAGGGAAAGCGGAGGGAGGGGTCGGGGAGGGGCTACAGACCTGTAATATGAGCCTCGCACATAAATAAAATTTAAATGATGCGAGACCACTCTAGTCAAACAACCCCCTTACGAACCAACTGAAACGAAATCATCACCCACGACCAGACTGTGACCTACACACTTGTAAACCAAACCTTAATTAGTCATTCAACCCTGTATCTAATCTTCAATGTACAACAATCATACTCCAACCCGCACGTACATACTGAACATTCAATGCTCACAGATAGTCTGTATCCCCACCCCCCACGCAACAACTGAGGACCAACCTGCACTTGTCGTGTACCTAAACTACAATGTACATCACATACTCAACCATTGACGATTATAGACAACTGAGTACAATCGAATTAAGCATTGTGAGCAAGGAGATATCACACATATTGCAACTACATAGGTACTGTGTTTGTAGAGCAGAAGACATGTAGGTCGCGACGTGAATTTACTGGAAGATCAGAGCACAATGATCGCTCTGCCTTTCCGTATAAGGTATAAATTACCAACCAAGAAGTACATCACAACCACTCTGGGTCAAAATGCACGTATTTGAAAGTAACTATTGCATGTAGCCTGATGACGATGGTGTATGACACTCGGAAAAATAAGGTATCGAAAGTTCGATTCCTATTGAGTGTGTATGCTAACACGTCTGTAAACAATCGTTCATTGTCGGTCCCATTCGTGATGAAGACGAGCATGTAGTGACCATGACAGTCATACACTGCCCCGACCTGCACTCGTGTACTGAACTGTTGGAATTAGACAGTCTACTCTGACGACCTTACCTGCACTCATGTACCGACCGAGCGTTTTTACTTTTACAGGAAGCTGTACTCAGCCAGCCCTGCCCGAACATCCAATGCATGTACCAAGCCTCTGCAGTTACAAGCAGTCATACTCTGCCGACCCTGTCCAAACCTTCAATGTATGTACTTACATAATATACCAAGCCTTTGAAATTTCAAGCAGTCGACCCTTCCCGAACCTTTAATGCATGCACTTAGACGATTTCTGTCCAGGGTTACATGTTCACCCGTTCCACTATGATAACTGTGATGCCATGTTTACCCATAGTGACAAGTCTCGAACCCAGGTCCCTACAGACAGTAACTTGCTCTCTCAAGTCGTGTTTGGCCCATTAGATTGCACAAAAGGAAAAAAAAATAGTTACAAACAAAATGACTAGTAACGAGCACATCGTGCAATTTATGATCATCACAAATACCTGCAGTCACAGGTCACACACACATTTGTCAACTATGTATGTACTCTGTTCATAGATTATGCAGAGCAGGGGTTTTACCCTTAACGAGTGTAGCTGTTTCAAAAGACCTGCAGTATTCAAGCATATAGCATCGTCGTGAACTCATTGGACACAATGACCACCCTGACTTTCCATACATGCAATACATTACCGATTATATGTTCGCCAGCAGACAATCGTTCGTCGGGGGGGGGGGAAGGAATGTCCCACTGCCAAAAATGCTAGGAAGAGACATCATCTACAAGACCGTACCACACGATGCAAGTGAAGTGTGTATACCTTGTATGCACACAGCAGGAAGTGTTCTAAGGAAAACTATGTTGATGGTATACCCGTGTAAAAACACCAACTTCACAGCCAGCAGTAGAGACATCGAAAACAAACATGCTGTGTCCTTTATAATAGTCATATTTTGGCTCTAACCTACAATCATGTACTGGGACTTTGCAATTACAGACAGTCATACTCCGTCGACCCTTCCCATACAAGAACCTTCGGTGCATGTACCAAGTCTTTCCAAGTAACCATAGTCATACTCTAACGACCCTTGAGCTGTTGCAAGTCATGAACTCAGGTCGGCGAAAGATATTTATTACGGGTTAAAATACAATTCAGCATGACCATGAATATGCATGTCACCAGTCATACCAACCAGCTTGCGATACAACCAAATCTGATCACCAAGTTCAAACTTAAGTTTCTTACGAGAAAACATGGTCGTGTTACCAAATACGCTAATAACAGCAGTGTTATCGATCTTCCCTTCATGAACCAGAAAAGTCTTCCAACATATTTTATCACGAGAGTCAATGTCACTAATTTCCTTAGGCGCAGGATCCTTTTGAGTATGCGACTTCCTGAAGAAACACATTTCCAACAAACCACTACCTGCTTTAGCGGTTATGCCTTGAAGACCAAAACGGTACAAAAATGACAACAAAACGTAACTCTCTTCTACATCGACAATCTTAACAGTCCAAGACCTATCGTCCTTATTTACATCCTTACTGAAAGCAAAATATTTCGGTATACCTTCTTAGGATAATACCTAGACGTGCGAGAATGCCGAGGAAGCATTATTGATGTGTGTGCTCTAATGACACGGAGCGATATGAAATGAACGGACAAACTGCAACCTTCATATACCTCACGAACAAGTTACATCCAGCACATGACCATAGATAACATAAAATATAGACACAGAGCACGCATAAACACCAATAGACCCGACGCACTATTTATAGACCGGCCGTCCTTGACAGGCGAGTGCTTGGCAGCAGGCTGGCTATTTTTACCTTCCAACCTCGCACTCAAGGTCAAATCTTTAGCTTGGAGTGATTGAATGCGCCCGCTCATAGTAATACTGGTGAGCTAGGCGCGTGCTCGAGATCGGAATTTTCTAAGTCCGTAACTTTGAAAACACAATTGATCATAAAAACCAAACAACTGTACCGAATTAAGTCAAACAAATTGCAATGTCATCACAGTTATGCCAGCAATTTAATTATGACAAATAATGGAAATATGAAGCATGATTAATAATGTTACATTTTTTCTCTCCAGTCTGTTTCCTTGTTGGTGTGTTACCCATGTTAGATAAGGATATTGAGTGTGTGTGTGTGGGGGCATAAACAAAGTTATATATGCAGTCTGACGAGCTCTCTGGCTCATTCAGTTAGTCAGTCGTTCGAGCTCGGACAGACCTGAGTGTATCATTTTAAGTCAGGAGTTTGTACCATATCTATGCCAAATAATTGTCTTTGAACATAGTGAAAATGATGGCATGTTGTTCTAGTGGTCAGAAGATTCTATCAGCTATTGTGGCATGAGGACATAACTCAATTACAGCATTCGGAAAAGAAACCAAGCTTGCATACTTGCCTAAATAATTCTTTCTGTCGTATGCTGAACATGAAATACGATGTGACTAGAAACATCTACCCACATATCTACAACAGGACGAAGACATATGCGACTGTCTCCCATATACAGAATGTTCGCAAGGATATACTACTGTTATGGACACACCACATTCCATGGGTTGGTGTAATGCATGTCGTAAGTGTTAATGGATTATCCAACACTGATTCCTCCCCTTAGGAACTCATGAAGGACAGAGAGAGATGTGTACCTGGAGTAGCTGACGAGGTCGTCGTCATTGTTCCAATGCAGGTTCTGCTGACATTCATCATAAAGCTTGCCGTTTTGTCCCTGAGAGCCTTTGGTGTAGTGTCGTGGTAGAGACGTTCTGGTAGGGTGCTCTCTCGCAGTTTCTTCTCCTGGCTGTGGTTTATGGTATACATGAATCTCACAGTAACATTTAAACTACCAATATGATGTTTTTTATATAGGGTTGGCCAGCTCAGTTTTCATTCAGACGTCGAAGAGTGAACATCGGCTGTGGATAACGTGCTCTTATTCATCGATGGAACAGGAAAGTTATTCGTATCGATACTGTAAAAAGTTATTTTCTAAGAAAAACTTTTACGAACAACATGAAGCTGGTTGTTATCAGAATAGAGGTCGTATTATGTTCGGATGTGAAAAGTCAATATTTCAATTTGGTCGTCGAAGTCACTTGAAAAGACATCGTGCAGCAATTAAGGTTCGTGCTGCACTACCTGTCAAGCAGTTTCTCAAAATATATTTCCATTCCAATTTAAGGATTCATCGGAGAGCAGTTATTTGGTACTGCCATGACATCCATGCAAATATTGTAACAAGACATTTACATATGCATATGTTGTAATGATACGTGGACAAAGTTCATGTAAGAAGAGTATCTTTCGTATGCCATATCAATGTGATAAGTTTCGAAGGATCTATGTGCATGGTGACACTTTACAAGGACATTCGAAACTGTGTAAGTCACAACCAACAATATAAGTAGGTATGAAGTACTGCGACAGCACTGTATTGGAAACTTTGTAAGTGACAATAAAAAAAACACTTGCTCTCAAGCTGATGCTAATGATACCCTTGTCAGTTTGTCACGACAGTGTGGTATAAAACCGGTTGGAATAGGCCGTTCAGCTCATCGCTGTTCAAAACTTGGAAAGAGAACATCGGCTGCGGATAACACATTCGTATTTGATAATGAAACAGGAATGTTACTTGTGCTGCTACTGTAAGAGGACCTTTTCTACAATAACTAGTTGCAGAGAACATGAAACTGGTTGTCATCAACAGAATCCAGACCGTACTATGTTCACATGTGAACAATGTAAATCGCAGTTTGTCCGATATGGCGGCAGCTTCATCTACAACGAAGAGGAAGTTTGGGCCTTGCCCCGGACTTCAACTGCAATAGTATTACAAATTAAATTTTTTCTAAAAATTATGACTTTTTTTCTTTTAAGGGGTGAAATTTTACTAAGTTCGAAATGGTGGGCACAGGTAAAGGAGAATGACAATGCCGAGGTCAAGGTTACACGACGTCATCCAAGGTCACATGGCACTATGCAATGTCAAAGTTAAGGTCATGGTTGTTGGGGAAAAATTTTTGTAAGTTAGAAATGGTGGCCAAAGATCAAGGTCACGTCCACCACCAGTCATGATCGTCCACCACCACCACAAGTGACTGCCATTGTGCCATGCCTGCCATTATGCAAATGACCATTGTCATAATACTGGCTGCCCGCCACTGGCAGCTACCATTTGGCGAATGGGTGCTGGCCGCCAACATGGCCACATGCATTAAGACTTCTGACTGCACTGGCGGCCGCCATTTGTGAAAATGGTTGTCAGCACTATACTGGCTGCCAACATGTCTGCCTGCCACCAGCTCTCGTGTGGCTAGACAGTGCGACTTCCAAAGTGATAGACCACATTGATACAGCAGGAAGTTATGTTGCAAGATGGCTCGAGACATTTCCAAAAATGGTCATTGTTAGCATACTGGCTACCAATATGGCCACCCACCACCATATACTATCACCCAACATTTTGCAAATGGCCATCGTTGGCGCGCAGTCGCCTTTTTTTAAGACTGTGACTTCCAAGATTCGGCATTTAGACTTTATCCTTAAAACATGTAATGACAGTCGTCGGTGTACTGGCTGCCACCATGGGCGCCCGTCACTGACCATCATTTTGCAAATAATTATTGATGGAGCACTGGCTCCCAACATTACCGCCCACCACCAGCCACCATTCTGCTAGAAAGTGCGACTTCCAAGATGGAAGACCAGATCGACAGAGCAGGAAGTTCTGGTCCAAGATGATGGCTGTGGCCTTCAGCTACTTACATCATCGGTCGAACACCTTGTTACCTATCAGATTCACGATTTGATGCACTTGTGTGTGTACCGGGCCTCCAATTAACAGTGGTCATAAATCGACTTACACTTACTTACAGGTAGTCTTACTCTGTCTTCGTGGATCTACCGAAACTTGTGTTCCGAGCCTGCACACCGAACCTTCATTGCATGAACAGAGGCAGTTTCTGCACACTCGTGTAGCGAGCCCACGGCCTTCCATGTCCGTAATTATACACAGTCTCATACTTTACCCAAGCATTGAGCTTTAGTAGCCATACTCTTTCCCCCACCACCACTGAGTGTCCGGGGTCCAAGACCACAGTGGCATGTTCAGGTATGACATGCACTCGTGGTTAGTCGTGTACCGAGTCTTTAATGTACGTAATGAAGGGTAGTCATATACTCTGTACATAGCATACATCTGTGCTTCGATGAATACTCAGCCATCGCTTCTGTCCAAACGATGCCAGCCTCCTCCAAAATAAAAGGTGATTTAATAATGTATTGTATCATATTCAACCTTACTATCACTCAAATTAGAAAGTATCCACATCACACATAGTATAACATTCAATAAGCCTTGCAATTGCCTTACAAATGCAGATTGTCAGGTTGGCCGAGAGAGCTAAGGAGTTAGATTAAAGCTCTGGTTCGCTGTGTGGGGAGGGTAGGTTCGAATCCTACACTTGAAAAATACTTTTCCTGCTTCGTAACGTTTTTGGCAGTGGGACCTTCCTCTCCCTTCCGACGAACGATTGGCAGCTGGCGAACTTATAATCGGTAATGTATAGCATGTACGGAAAGGCAGGGCGGTCATTGCTTCCAGTGAGTTTACGATGATTATATGTGCTCGCTCCCCGCAGGTCTTTTGAAACAGCTAAACTCGTTAAGGTAAACCTCTGCTCTGCATCATCTATGAGCAGAGAACATACATACGTGTGTGTGTGTTGTGACACCTCCTTATTCGGTTCGTATCTCGGATTGTTAGTGTGTGTGCGTGTGTGACCTATGCCTGCAGGTATTTTCGATGAACATAAATTGTACTATGTGCTCATTACTAGTCGTTTTGTTTATAACTATTTTCTTCCTTTCGTGCATTCTAGCAGGTGAAACTCTACTGTGGCGAGCAAGCAGCTGTCTTTAGAGACCTGGGTTTGAGACTTGTCACTATGGGTAAATATGTAATACAGTGGAACAGCTGAACATGTAATGCTGGAAGGAAACCGTCTAAGTGCATGCATTAAAGGTTCGGGAAGGGTCGACTGCTTGTAACTTCAAAGGCTTGGTATGTTATGTAAGTACATGCATTGAAGGTTCGGGCAGGATCAGCAGAGTAGACTGTCTAATTCCAACAGTTCAGTACACGAGTGCAGGTCGGGGCAGTGTATGACTGTCATGGTCACTACATGCTCGTCTTCATCACGAATGGGACCGACAATGAAAGATTGTTTACAGACGTGTTATCATACACACTCAATAGGAATCGAACTTTCGATACCTTATTTTTCCGAGTATCCTACACCATCGTCGTCAGGCTACATGCAATAGTTACTTTCAAATACGTGCATTTTGACACAGAGTGGTTGTGATGTACTTCTTGGTTGGTAATTTATACCGTATACGGAAAGGCACAGCTATCATTGTGCTCTGATCTTCCAGTAAGTTCACGTCGCGACCTACAGGTCTTTTGCTGTATAAACAGAGTACCTAAGTAGTTTCAATGTGTGCGATATCTCCTTGCTTACCATGTCTAATTCGTTTGTACTCGGTTGTCTAGGATCGTCGATGGTTGATTATGTGATGTATAGTGTAGTCTAGGTACATGACAATTGCAGTTCGGTCCTCAGTTGTTTGCGGAGGGGGTCGGGGGTTCAGTCTAGCTGTGAGCAAGGACGTAGCAAATGTGCACCATGATGAGAAACGCGTATTAATTCATATGGGATACTTTTATATTGGACACCGGTAATAAAGCTGTGGGATTAATTTGGGGTACGTCAAAGTGATACCCTTCCTGGAATTTCCAAAATCTCACCGGATACTCCAGAGCATCGTAAAATTTGTGCCGTCGAGTGCCTGCAGCACGATGTCCCGAGTAGTGGTCTATTCACTGCTCGCCATCACGACATCTATCTCGTTGGTCGTTGGTGCGTCGTAATGTCTCTCGTGTTGTCCGCGCGCTACACGGTCGGGGTGAAATTACTACCGTACAACTATCATCAGGCATGTTTTCTAAAGCCGTTTTAAATTCTCTAATCATACAGTTCTTATCGCGTAGTGCTCGCTGTATTTTTATACTGTCTCCTTCTCGAACCCTTGAATGATTATACAATATATTATTTCAGTTTCTGCTTCCTCGTAGTCCACGAAATAAACCTGTGAGAAATGTGGTTCCATATTCGACACAGGAAGCAGAGATCCGAATATGTGATAGGCTCGTACTTGGATAGCAATGGCAGTGACAATCTTAGTATTGTAACAAATTTATCGGCTCCAAAGAACGTCATACCGAAATAAGTTATACTTTCCAATACGATTCAGAAACTGCCGCAATTCCCTAGTTTCGTAAGAAAACAGTTATTTCAGAGGTTCTACCGGCTTCTCTAATACAGGAATGTCTACTTTTCCTCAAGAACCGCACATCCCTGCGCTTTCTTCTTTCCATTACAGTGCTATGAAAAATCTGCCATCTTTATCATTCTCTCCATTTTTATGAGCCTGTGACTGGAGTAATCAAGAGTCGCATCACACTAATCGCACCTTTTTCAAATACGGCCCACGTGTTTCTAACGAATGCTTGCCGTCGCTGTGCTGCCCTTTCAGCAACAGACCGTCTGCGAACTTCCGCTTCTTCAACGGTCTTATTAGTTCGTTGCGACGCCAAATATCCGGTTTACTGTTGTCGCCGAACTTGCGACTGCTCTGGCGTTTCAGCAGCTATTAAGCTGGAATTGTGCTCAGCTTGCTCTTATCGCCAAGCTAACGTTTTTTTTTCCAGAGTTTCATTAGATCTACAAGTTGCTTGACGTTCTGGCTGCTGAAGACTTCGTTGCTCTGTTTGAAGAAACGTAGCCCTAGCCTTAGTTGATATTTGTGAAAGATTTGATCTACGTCTGCCCGGCATATTTTTAAATTACTTTTTTTTAAAAGACTAACTAAACAAAAACCTTCACCTAGTAAATTGATTGAATGATTCTATAAAGTCAATAATATAATTATTTAGCAAATCATGTACATTTTAAAGAGTAGCCAAAATCAATTATTTACCTTACAAATTGACCGAATCGACAAAACCGATAATCACATTTTAAATCAAGACTAGTTTAAATAGTCAAAATAAATTACTATTATTTTTCATAAAAAATTGACCAAATCAACAAAACCAATACAAAAAAAAGAAAACAAATTTAATAATAGCTAAGTTTGTAATATTGCGATATAATAAACTTTTTCCTTTGGCGCCATCTAGTTTAGATGAAGGGAAACTGTCTTATGGCGTCAGCTGCATTCTATTTTAGTTTGTGGACATTTTTATCACGTCGTAATAGCTCAACGGATTTAGATGAAATTTGGATTAGCACACAGGATATTTTACATCCCAGAAAATTGAAAATTTCGTTAAGGAATATAAAAAACAGACCACCAACCAGCGCCTACTCAAATGGTCGGTGGCCTATTTTATATATTCCCTAAGAAACTGTTTATTTTACCGGAACGAAATGTACCCTATGTGCTAGTTCAGAATATAATCTACCCCTGTACCAAATGTCATCCAAATCCGTCGAGCCGTTACGACGTGATTGAGTAACAAACAAACATACGAACTTTCGCATTTATAATATTAAGATTAGGTTACCGTTTCGGCATCACGTGCGAGTTCGCGTGCAAATGTAATCATCAGCATAAGAGCCTAAAACGGGAAACACAAAATACCACTGGTTAAGAAAAAATAGATAGCATTTTAAAATTAAATTGCAGCAAATGACGGTGTCTGTATTGTTTCAATATTTTATTAAAAATAAATATAACTGACAGGCATGTTGCTAGGATTCAGATTACTATGTATAGAATGTTAATGTTCCATGAAATATGAAATGAAATAGCAAACTTCAATGACATTATTTCGATATTATTTCACAGGTATTCGAGGCTTTGTATTCTACATTTCACGCAGCTACGTGTATTTTTCAGTAAGCTGCATTACATTAACTGTGTTTTTCTTAACAGCTAGGTAGATACATGTTAATAAAATTCGTAAGAAATACGGTAAAATGAGCACTTTTGAAAGCCCTGCTTAAGCTTTATCTGCATGTACGTTGTGAATTTTTCCGCCTTATGTACAATTAACATTGTCATGGGCCTCATCACTTTATTCAAGCGTCAGTCAAATATTCTCATTTTTACACTTTTATGCATTAAAAAACAAAAGGCGAGATAAATAATTTAAGTTATCAGATATGGTTACCTAGCACTTTTTATTCGACGTTAAGATAAGGAACCACTTTCCCATACATCGTTACCAACTTTACTGGGCGCATGTCACTCAGTGCGCCCGTTAAAATGTATGGAGGTAAGACCAGTGACTTTTTTTTTAAAGGTTGATTTCAAAAGTGCTCACTTTAGCGTGAACAGCCTTTATTGATAGAGATTTTGAACAGCATCAACACGGGTGAAGCATTACATTGGATACTGAAAAACTGAAATTTTTACGACAGCGCAAGTTGTTATAAAATCTCTCGTTCGGGAATTCTCTTAATTATAGTTTATGAAATTCATTTTTCTCTGTATTCAAATAGTGGAATTAAATAATCAAAACTGCTGCTTATCTGTAATTCACGTGTTTAACAAGAAATGTGAAGTTTGAATTCCTTTCTCGCTATCATGTCCTGCACTGGGTTGACGTGGGTGAATTTAATGGTGTTAGTTGAAAAAAATATCAGTTTTTATGAAAACGACTTTTAGCCTATTTTCCAAAGGAAAGATAGGCTTATGCTATCACCTGGTTGTCTCTCTGGAATGTGTGCTCAAACACCCCCCCCCCCCTTTTATACGCACTCGTTAACTTTTAAATCTGAAAACCGAATTTAACCGAACTAGGCCCAAAAATATTAATTAGAAAGAAAATCGGAGTTTTGAAGTATTTGAACATTCCACGGGCTTATTCTTAAAATGCCGGCAATGTTCGTATTTTCGTCGAATATGTTATATCTCGGAACCAATGATGTGAATCAAACCAAATTTGGAGCATTGATAGTGCATTATAAAAGCATTGCATTAAGAAAGCAAAAATGTCATTAATATGTCATTTTGAAAGATTGAGCTAATTGAAAAAAATTACGCTTTTCCATAATGTTTTGGGACCCGTTAAACCAATTTAAACCAAATCTAGTACGTTGACAGTGCATGATGTAAGCACTGAATTAAAACAATTTAGAATATTACTAGCTGATCCTGGCGAACATTGATCCACCTCTTTTTTTAAATTTAAAATCTATAATTAATATGTATATAACGCCATCTGTTGTATTTATATTTAAAATGCCAAATTTAAAACATGAAGTGTAAATGCCATGTGCCATGTGTGTAATAGTAAATAAGGTGCAAATACCATGTGTACTTCGTTTCGTAAAGATAATTGTTTTTACATACAGTGTAAAAGTATTATATTTTAGATGTCAAACCTAGCCAAATCACTTTTAGAAAGAGTGAGCGATAAGATTTGGGTGGCTCTTAACATCGAGGTCTTGAGAGCCGATGGTGGTGAAGTGAGGTGAGTATGAATTAGCACCAGAATGAAAGAGTGGAGGAATCGGGTGGTCCCCGAGAAAACCCACCAACCATCCAGCAGCATCGTCCGGCACGATCCCCACATGCGAAAATTCGGGACTGATCCATTAGGAACCGAACCCAGTTCATTAAACTGGTAGGCAAGTAGTCTAACCGCTACACCACTGCGGCTCCTAAATCCTTTAGCACAAACAACAATGGAACTTAGTATGATTAATACATCCTCAATAATTACTTAATTAAAATTGTTCGTAGAACCAGACCAAGCACTACAGACAACCATTATTTGCCTTTATGCAGTCCCTCTCTGAAGACACAATAAAGTTTGAAAAGTAAACTTGGTATAGGCTGTTCAAGGTAAAATGAGCACTATTTAACACGGGCGTCATAAATTTATTCGTGCGTCTGATAATTGAATCTGTGAAATGATTAGAAGAGTAAATGTTTTAAAAATCTGATAATTACTACACATTAGATGCATTATAAAAACAGAAAGCAAAGTAAATCATTTTTCTCGCAAATGTTTATATACCACATTTAATTCGACGTTAAGCTATGGAACAACTTTCCCCTCCATCGTTACCAACTTTGCTGGGCGCACGTCACTTAGTGCGCCCGTTAAAATATATACAGGCAGGACCAGTGATATTTTTCTAAGGTTGAATTCAAAAGTGCTCACTTTATCGTGAACAGGCTTTATCAATCGAGTTGAGTATACATTTTTGGGGTATCCACGTTAGGCGAACCACTCTGTTTAATGGGTACGGTAACCTCTAATTCTTTTAGTCGGAAAACGTTTCTTTAAATACTAGCTAGATTCTCAAGACTCATAATGTGTACTGTTCCACGAGAGATATAAACATTCCAATAAACTATTATACGCAAGACATTTTTATGTATACAGAATGTGTCTTAACTAGTTGAACAAACTTCGGGAGATGATTCCTAGGATGAAAACAAGTAAAAGTGTTTCTACGAAGGCGTCTTGCAACGCGTTGTTATTGAGTAACAGGACGTACTTTGGCCACATCACAGACGAAGCTCGAAATATCCGCCATGGGCTGCAATGCACGCCTGGTAACACCTCATCATGAACTGATGAAGCCGTTCGAAGATACCTGAGCCATGTCGAACAGCTGCACAGGCGGTATTGCTACGGTGTTACAAGTCGTTGATGTCGTTAACTGACATAACTTACACCACAATTTCCATGTGTCACTACAGATAATAGTTTAGTGGATTAGGGTTAGGAGTTGTCTAAGAGCCTAGTAAGCCCAAAGAGTTTACACAGTACCTAGATACAAGCAACCAGTACAGCTTAGTTTCTCCTTTCTGCTACTTTTACGAAACCAAGTAGACTGAATTCAACATCGATCGTATGTGTGCGCGTGTGCGGGTGGGGGTGTGTGTGTGGGTTCGCGTGTGTGTCAGATGGTGGGAAAACCGAGTAGGTACATTTTAGAGCGCGATGAAGAGTATATTGCAACCCTTCATGCAGAAAAAAACTCATTCCTACCTGTAAACTACTTCCCAGCCAATTACAAAAAAAAATTTACAGGCTTAAAAAAAATTTAATATGTAGTACTATATTGGAATCTGAAACAAGCAATATCCCTTGGACTGCATTTTTTAAATATTCTATTTACCATGTGATCCAGTTTGAACAGTTGTCTTGGCTAAAACCATTCACTGACCTAAAATTTGTTATAAAATATATCAAGAATGTATTTTGTGAATTGGTAAACATCTAACTTTCTGCAAAAAAAAAAAATCCTAGAACAAATTAGCTGAAATGCAGTTAGAAGAGTCTGAAAAACTGGTATCCAAGCCAAATTGATTGCACCAAGTTACTATACGGAAAGTATTTCACTGATTCATTTCATCAATAGCATTTACAGTTCTACCAGCAGTTTTATGAAATGTTTTCAGTACTTAACTTGTCAAAGAATATAATGCACTCGTTCCACTGCCAAAGGAATACAACGCAGTGTAGGAATGACTTCAGACTAAAGTTTATCGACATGGGTCCGATTTCCTGTTTGAGATAAAGAGGGATGAAAAGATTTCTTAGTTCACTACCGGCAGCTATCATGTCTACGAACTACGCTCTTCGCTTTTAACTACTACAGTTGAAGATTCCAGGATGTATAAAGTATATTTTTAGTTGTTTTTTCAATGCTACAATAACTGTGAGCTTTTACATAAAGTTACATAACCAAGATATGCTACAAGACAATGAAAGACGAAAATTCTTTTGCCTTCTGGTAACCAAAATGCATAGTGGTCGTTACAACTTGCTGCTATGATACGTGCTATATTTACAGAGAACAATTGACTTATAATAATGGTAGAGAGAAATAATGAGGTGTTGAAAGTGACAAATGGCATAAACATTATACAGCATTATTCTGAATTACAGGTAGGAACGTTGTGAGATGATTCGTTATGGAAAACAATGTAGGAAAATAATACTCCCTATAACCTAACGTAATCATTAAAACACAATCCTTGAAAATTGGGAATTAACATAGTTTATTTGCAAATGTCAGAAACTATGTTAGATGAAATAACAAATTTATGAATAGAGTAAGCCTGACTTGAAATATGCCACCAGTAAACATTGGGCTGGTAGTAATACTGCCCGTTATTAGAGAACTATAGGGTGCCATGCTTTTTAAACAAAATAGTGTTATTTTTAGAGTGTTTATCGGTTGTTAAAATTTTATTATCCTGTGTACATATTCCGTACACCAAATCAGACTAACGCTATTTAAGAATTTGTTCCATCTCGCATAGATTCTGATATTTAGTGAATAACAAACTTTAATTTAAATGATTCAATGGCCTGTCTCCACCTTAATAGTCACATTAGAATCTGTCATATTATGATTTAGTCTAATTTTAATAGCGTTTAATATTACAAATTTTGCATTAGAAGTTCAGGTTAAATCTGCATAATTATTAAATTATCGTATGTAATAAACGAACTAGAAAATAAGTTTATAACAGGTAAATGTAATATTTTACGTCAATTACGAGATAGAATCTATTAAGAAAAGAATCAACATTCTGAAGAAGGTGATGGACAACGAATGAACCCACATCACGCTTCAGAGTTCTTGAGTATTGACTGGTTTATTGGAACTATCAGAGCGATTTTTGAACTAGTCATTTTGTGACTATTACATTTAAAATTAACCCCTCTAACGTGTTACAATGGACGTTTCACTTATTAGAAATCTTATACAATATCGATAGAAAGCATCTCTCTTTGGACTCATTACAGCAGCAGACAAGTGTATGATATTCAGTCGCGTGTTCTTCGATAATGTAACATCCTGCTTGCAAGCTCACTAGTAGTGAGTGTCCAGTGAGTTTTGACAACATAATTATTTTATATCAGGGGATCAGAAATATATTGTATTTGTGGAACGGAATATGCCAGAAGAGCAACAAATAAACGAATATTTAATCAAATATCCTACCTAATTGTAAAATCTTTTGCATTTGTAAAGTGCTCATGTGCATCAACAATATTAGTATAGTCTGTTCACGGTAAAGTGAGCACTTTTTAAGGCCCTCCCAACATGCATTAATCACTACTAAATATATCCAATTGCAGCATCAGGCAAAACATTTTGAGGGTCGTGAAATGTATACCCTGTGTTTATTGGTTACATTGGAATGTTTATATTAAAAAACAGCAGGAAGATTGAAATTGGATGAAAGGAAACATTTAGAAGGGCCTTAAAAAGTGCTCACTTGATCGTGCACAGCCTATACTCGAGTTCCGGAAAGGTAGTGTGACACACTGCCGTGTCTGGTGGTGTTTGTCTGGATCGTCTCGAGCAGCCATGTATGCGGGGCGACATATGGTGTCCTTGTTCGGATACGACCTTCCACGATCATGGATTATAATGATTATAATGGTTATAGATATGATTATAATGATTTTTCTATGTTTTAAATAATTATTCATAGTGTAACTAAAGTTATAAAATATGGTGATCATCTAATTGTTGGTCGGTTAACTTTTATTTATTATTACTGAAGCAGTTATTTGTATTTCCAGATTGGTGTTTTGAAAGCTGCTATGTGTATTGAATACAAGATGTCGTCTGCTAAAAAATTAGCAAGTTATTCTACATTTAATTTGGTTACTAATTTTTACAAAGCAAGTTTCACAAATCGAGTTCCTATAAAATTCTGTTAATCCCTAATCATGTCTGATATTGGTTTCAAATTTCTCATTCTTGCTCTGGTATTATCAATCACGATTCTGAAGCTAGTCGTGCAAATTAGTAATTTTCATTTTCATCGTCAAGTACAGTCATCAATTACCATAATAATTCAACAACCGTTACATTTACGGAGTCACAGTATGTAGGTAGGTAGGCTTATTGTCTCGTTGAAAAAGAGGTCATCACAGACGGACCGAGCTCCTAAGATAAGAAGGAACATGAAAGAGATCAGCCAGGCCTTTAATAAGGAACCATTCCTACATTTTTTGAGTGATCAGGAAACCATACACAACCGAAATCAGGATGGCATGACCGGGAATCGAACACAGGTTTTCCTAAATACGAGTTCCGCGGTTCACCACTGCGCTACCTCGCTCTAACGAGGTCTTTAAAACTGGCAGTCATTTTTTAGAAACCATTAAAAAAATATTCCAAGTATTTCAGAATCTGCCCAGATGTGAAGATATGACTGTATGTCGATGTACGTTGATAGTCTATTCACGGCTACTTACAAATATTCTGAATCAGTGTTAAATTTATACTTCCAGAATATTTCTCCGCATCATGCAAACAAATCCTAACCGAGTCCAGAAAATTACACCAAAGGGTCGATGCACCGCTTTCGTGTGTGCACAGTTAAGTGATAATTTGTAAAAAAAAAAAAAATAACTATTTCTTGCTAGGCATGACGAACACGCATTTTCCCCCCCTTTTCAAATTCATATTAATTATAAACGAAATATTTCAATTCATATATAAAACACGAGTAAAATTTCAATTCAACCAAAAATAAAGTACTTTTCCGCCAACACAATTATCACTCTTATGATAAAGGCTGTTCACGATAAAATTAGCACTTTTGAAATCAACCTTAGAAAAACGTCACTATCCCTACCTGCATATATTGTAACGGGCGAACTGAGTGACATGAGCCCAGTAAAGTTGGTAACGATGAATGGAAAGTAGTTCCATATCTTAACATCGAATTAAAAGTGTCACGTAACCATTTGTGATAATTTCAATTATTTATTTCACTTTCTGTTTTTTTTAATGCATCGAAGTATAAAAATGAGCAGATTTGTAAAAATGTCACAGTTGAACTTGACCGACGCATGAATAATGTGACTAGGCCCATGGCAATGTAAATTTGTCATAAGGTGGAATAATATACAGTGTGCGTACAAGTACACCTTAAGCAGGGCTTTTTAAAAGTGCTCATTTTCCCGTGAACAGCCTATACATTACATATTTAGGAAACAACCAAGCACGTCGTACATTGGGGTGATTTTTCAACCGTTTGATTCAAACAGCGTAAAGAAACCGCGAATTGAATAAACCTACAATTTGTAGACCGCCTGTAAAATTGATCCACAACACCCATTAAAGTTTAAATTTTCGGGTTATGCTTCTACAAAATAATAACTTCTATGACGAAGAGCGTGGTGTAGGACATCTAGATTTTTTAATTGTTTGATAAATTGGCAATAACACCGACAATATACACATCCGTCGGTTCTGTTACAAATAGATCTCCAGTTGATACGATAACTCTCACTATTCTTCTTTTCTTGTTCTGCATTCGCGCAGAGTGTAAGTAACGACTCAAGGACCAGATTTACGTAAAATGCATTTGCAAACAACTGTTGTGTGTATGATAATTAACGCAGTATTAAAAATACAACTTCTTGACATAGACCAAGTACAGAGGAATATTATTATAAATAGCCTTTGATAAACGCGGTAAAAATGAGTAACTTAATGAATATAGTTTATGAGAAATGGGTAAAAATGAGACGATTATTCCAAATATGAAATTCTGTTTAGGAAAAATATGAATGCATCAGCTACTTAAGGATAAGAGCACGAGCTCATTATACAGATTTTTTTAAAAAATATTACGTAATAATAATTCAATCGCAAACAATAAATGCACTAAATTGACTACAGTTTGTAGGAAAAATCTTTTGATTTTTTAAATTCACTTATGATAAAATTTATCATACAAACCCTATGCGTACAGTAATATTCTTACAGGAAAAATTAAATAAGTTAGTAAAGGTTTTTGTTATAACAATTTTAGTAACATTAATAGTTAAAATGGAATACATAGGTTCTGAAAAAAGCTTTTGTTACTAGAACAATAAATGCTGTGTTTTGTATACTCGATTGATAGCAAAAATATTTCATATATAAATATATTATTACCAAACTACACTGCTGGCAATTTTCTTAAGGTTTGATTTTATGTGTAGTTTTAATATAAATATAACACAACTCATTTATCAGGTGCTTATAAATAGAATCTCATGGCTCTTGTTAAAAATTAGGTCATTTAATATCGTATCATCTTGAATTAGTTTATTCTAAAGGAATGACAATTGTGATTTATTTTCCTGCTAGTCTCATCTTGAGGTTTTCAGAAAAAGTGGACTTTTATTTCGCCATTCAATATTTCTTAGGACTAGAGATATTATAGTGTGAAATAAAAAAATATCTAAAGTGATCATTCTGGCATATTATTTTATCAGTGTACCAACATTAGAACACCAAAAATTCTTCGCCTGCAAATAGGCGGGATTATTATTTTTTAAGTAAATATACACCTAGAAATTACCAATGCCAATTTGTCATTTACCGTTGTTTATGTTTGTGCTCAGTTCTCTGCAACAGTTTGGGCGTCAAATGTTAGGGTATAAATTTTAATTTGCTCGAATGGTGGAAAGCGGTTACTTTTGGTTTTATATTCGCACCCGTTAGTGGTTGATTATTTTGTAGCTGTTAAATCGTCAGATCAGTGTTGAATACTCTTGCGGTGATATTTAAGACTACTGTACCCACTGTTTTCCTTGTTACGCAAGTTCAAATAATGCAGTGGGAGGTTTGCCTGTTGCTGCGGAGGTCTCGTAATAACAAAGGTCTCTGCGGGTGGGTTTAGTTCTTGCATATTTGCTGGAAATTAGCACGCTGTTCTAAAAGCTGCTGGGCTCGTGTGCAATACGCTCACACGCCCCTGTGGGTTTTGTGGCCTGGCGCAGCACACATTTCCCTGTCTTTAATTAATGCTCTCTTTCTTTTCACCACCCTTCCAGTTTATCCCTTTCCCGGATTGCTGTGGCTTGTGGTTCCACCGGATCGGGACAGTGTTCTGTGCGTAACAAGTGATTCATATGCAATGGCATGTGGCCCCTCTGGGGATCCTTTCGTTATGAAAGTGCTCCGATTCAGCTACATGCGGGTTGTTGCTTTGCTTCGTGCTTGGGATTTTGTATTTCCTGTCGTTTTGCTTGGATACCAAATTTAGGGACTTCCATATTAAATAACGTGGAAAGAAGTGTTTCCTGCCAATCTACACTAATAAATATTTATAAGACAGTTCGAGTAACACCATAGTTAGTACGGCATAATTTACTGGTTAGTATTATATTTCTTGAATTATTTAAAATTCTTGACATAAATGATTTTCACTTGCTTTTGAGTTTAAGGAATTAAAAAAAAACTAGTGTGGAGGGAACCCAGGTTGAGGCAACCCTCCCCGAGTGACGGGCTTTCCAGCTGGGACCTGTATGTAACGGTCATCCCCGGATATGACATGAAATGAGACCCTAGGATGGAGTGGTGCAGGAATGCAAGGACAGGGGAAACAGGAGTACCCCGAGAAAACGCGCAGGACGGCGGCATCCTCCAGCACGATTCCCACATGTAAAAATCCGGGGGTGAACCCGGCGGGTATCAAGTGCGGATCACCGTGGTGGGAAGCGACTGCCCTAGCCTCTACACCACCGCTGCCCCAGCTTAAAGAATGCATGTTAAGTATCTATAAGTTTATACCGTACCTTGTACCAATTAAATGTGCATAGTTCTCTCCATTCTCCCAATAAAAGTATATTGTTACAGTACCTCTAATAATGTATATTGATAACATTTGGATTTGTCCTCGTTGAATGTTACCAAAATCCCTTGGAATCATAAGCTGCCGAGTTATAATACCGATTAGACCACAGAGATGAGAGTTTTATAAAGAACTTTAGGATAGCTTAGTACATATGTAAGCTGTCCCGTAATCTGTCTCTCTGCACAAAAAGTGGGTACTAAAGGCAACAGTTAAATTAAATTTCAACTTGGATGATAGAAATATGAATGTTACTACTATCCCCGTTACCTAGCTGTGCAGTGAAGTGCGGTAGTGATTAGTTTCATTTACTTCAAGTTTATTCTACTGCTAGCAATAGTCATTACGAAGTGTGCGTGTTGCAGGACGCTAGTCACATACCTTTATTAAGTTTTGTGTTTCCTTCAGGTTCTCTATGAAAAAAAGATATTTAACATTAAATAAAACCTACTAAGACATGGAGTGCATTTGTAATCTATACTAATGTTATAAAGACGAAATGTCAGTTTGTTTGTTATGTAACAGCTAATCTCGAAAACTACAGGGCCATTTCTTATATTTATTTCGCTGTTAGGAAGCTACATTTTTCCAGGTGGCCATTGGCAATGTTTAAATTTTAAAAAATTCTTGAAAAATTTCAAAATTTGTAAAACAAGCCAGAGAAAAATTACCTACTTGACTGCTTTCTTACCATGCTCTACCAAAACGATTAAATATAAATTGAAACAATGTTACAAGAAAATGTCGCAGGTAGTCGCAAGTAGTCGTATGTTGTAACAGGTATTTCCAAGTAGTCGTAAGTAGTCGTAAGTAGTCGCAGGTAGTCGCCGGTAGTCACAGGTTGTCGTAAGTTGTCGCATGTAGCTGCAGGTAGTCATGGGTAGCCGCAAGTTGTTGCAGGTAGACGCAAGTAGTCATGGGTAGTCACAGATAGTCACGGGTAGTCGTAGGTATTCATGGGTGGCCACGGGTAATCGCAAATAATCACGGGTAGTCGTAGGTAGTCACGGGTAGTCGAGGTAGTCACTGGTAGTCGCTGTTTAGTCACTGGTAGTCGCTGTTTAGTCACGGGTAGTCGCTGTTTAGTTACGAGTAGTCGCATGTTGTCACGGGTAGTCGTATGTAGCCACGGGTAGTAACCGGTGTTCGCAGGTAGTCACAGGTAGTAGCGTATATGAGTATGTATTTTAATAACTCCATAAAACCTGAGCGAAGCGATGGCGGGTAGCTAGTTTGTGCTTATAAATGGTAATATAAAGAAAAGGTATTTATACATGTATGTAAAAAATAACTATATATATATATATATATATATATATATATATATATATATATATATATATATATATATATATATATATATATATATATATATTTAGATATATTTGATGTAATTACTTGAGTACAGAGCTGTATGTATATTTAAATATGAGAATTACAAATAGTTGTTATTTTGTTTATTTTTAGCAGGCATTGTGGCCTTGAAACTGATATTCTTTAAATTTGCCTTACAATTTATTTCCTTCGTTTTGATTTATACTCGTATAATTGTGCTTATTGTAGTTGTTATTCCTCCATTTAATTAATTTTGTAAAACTATTTTGTTACATTTTGCTTGTTTTAGTGGTTTTGTAAAATATTTTTCTCGTTTTCACCAAATTTTGATTTGTATTACCTGGTGTGCCAAGGAAATGTAAGTATTGTTTACCCTTTTTGAAAATAAATTCAAGAACAACTATTCAAGGAAATCTTATGGAACTGCATGCATTTCACGTTGTAAGGAGAATGTTGGGTATGTGCGAATATTGATAATAGTTACAAATGTTCAAAATGTCCGCCATAAGTAGCAAGATATTGCATGAAACGTTATAGAACAGAACAAGCATTAACTTATGTTTCCATGGGAGGGGATTCACTGGCGGTCACAATCGCCTCTCTCATGTTATCCATTGTCCGTAACAAGTGGGATTATGTTTCTTAGGGCACAAAGGAATGAGGAGGCGGAACTCGAGCTGACCAACGCCATCTTGGAATTTTTCCTTTTTCCATTTTCCCCTCAAAAAAAGGGCTAAAATAGACAGATTACCATAAAAATATAATTTCTTCCTAAAAATTTCCAATTTTTCCCTCAAAAAGCACCGACCCTCTTTTTTTTTAAATAACTAGCTGTTGGGAGCTTTTGGGAGGGAAGCTTGTGACTCAGGACCCATGACCTTGACCATGACACTGTGTCCTTAGATCATCTTGAATACCTAAATTCGAGGAAAAATGGAATAATTTCATAAAAATCAGCTAGCATATTATGCTACTGACTTCTACCACAATATTGGGTTCAGGTAACTTTGATGTAACCATGAATAGCCTTGAACCCAAAAAACTCGTTAAAAAATCCAAAAATGTCAGCAAGAATTCTACATTACTGATTACCACCATCATATTGGATGCAGGTTACATTGACCTTGAAGCCATAGCTTGAATGACCTTGAAACAAACAAAAATTTAAATAAATTTTTTTTATCCCACAAATATTAAAAAAAAAACTAAATATTTATAAAATTAGTAAAACGTTTATAATTAAAGTATTATTACAAATCTCAATGTTTGGGCTTAAAGGTGACAAGGGATTGGAACTGACCAGCCACCATGTTATGACATCACCCAAACATAATCTTAGATCCTTATTGTGATGTGTGTGTTGCATGTAGTACTGATTGTGGTGCATGTGGTGCTGATAGTGGTGTGTGGTGCTGATTGTGGTGCATGTGGTGTGTAAGGTGCTGATCATGGTGCTTATTGTGGTGCGTGTGGATATATGTGTGTGGGTCACAAGGTGAAATAAATTCCCCGTATTAAAAAAAAAATGTCCTTTCTCTAAACCCGAAAGATGGATATTTTATCTAACAATCTCGCGTAAAAAGTATACAGCTAGGTCCTTCGGCATATTTCATCGCTTCCTGGGTAAACTGTATTTGCAATTTGTAATAAGTGTCTAGAACTACAGCAGACTCCCTCCACGCTTCGCCATAGGACGATGCACAACTTGGACTTTGTATTGAACAATGCAACGCCACTGCAGGCCCACACCATGATTCCCAATTGGTTGTTGTGCGACTTGAACTTTGTACAGATTGTCCGCGGAGGGATACATGGAAAATGGTTCCAAAAATCTGATATAAGTTAGAAACTCACCTGCTTCATGCCATTTTGCCTTATGGATTTGCTGTGTATGTTTCCGAATGCGCCTCCTCTACTGCCATCTTGAGTCTATCAAGGAGTTAATTCGGGTCTTCGGGAAATCGGTAGCCAATATTCTCGCCATATTCTGCCTTCTTCATGTCGCTTGTTGAGGCAAATGTGTTGGAGAGGTGTGTCAGAGCATCGAGAAAATCGCCATCATCGTCTTGAACACTATCACTGTCTTTACGTTCATTTTCATCAATGATATCTTCATTGTCATATTCACCTCTTATTTTGTCTTCTATATTAAATTAGATATTCTTTTAGCAGGAGTTGTATGCTCATCAGAATTTAGAGCCGAAGACAATTTATTTTGAAGTTCGTAGATTTCACGCGAAAGTCTTGCATGTGTACATTCTACACAAACCGTCTCTTCTGCACTCATTCCGTCTTTAGAATTAACTATCTCATCATAACCACCTGTCGAATCGGTACCCATCGATGCAGCAAGAGGTATTGCTGGCAACACTTGCTGACTCCCAGTATACGAATAGTGCAGTTCTCGGTATTTTCTTTCAATATACCGCCTTGCACAAACTGCATGGGACCAAGGTCGTAATGCTTAATCGCGCGAAAAGGACTCTTCGTAGAGGCCGATCTCTCTTGCCGACGAGCAGTTTGTCCATAGGTGGAAACTCGATCAGAGAATCGGCATTAGCGATACTGCAGCTCACGGCTCCATAGTCGTTGAGATCAAAGGCAGGCCTTCGTATTCGCAAATCATCTTCGTGGCATCACGAGGGAGTGCTTCCAAAATCGATTTTCACCTCACGGTGTCATGACGTCAAAAGTTATATTTTATAGATAAATATGGTTCTTTTAACTGTAAAAAAATATAGCCTGTGCCCAGAGAAGCCCTTCCACCATAAAATTTACATGTAAAAGATATGTGGGAGCACTCTGAGAAAATATAAGTATTGAAGATACAAAAAAATTAAACCTGTAAGAAAATTATTAGAACAAATTGAATATCGGTACACAGAAGACCCTCCAAAGACAGCCAAAATTAAAACCTAAAAACATGAAGAAACCACAACGGCAACACTCAGAATTTTAAAGCAAGGTAAATTAAAAAAGGAATTTATATTTTAATTTTAAAAAATTGTAAACATCACTTATACAAATAATTAAAATTTTTAATATGGTGCTCTGAACTGTTCAATGGTGACACTTAGTTAACAAAAGGAGGGCCATCCCATTCCTCCACAGCACACCGAATACGTTTGATTGGCTTCCTCCTAGTGGTAGAGACAAACATCTTGCTTTGTAAACTGACGCTTAAACCAAGGGGACAACATTAAGGTAGAAATTCGAGTGATAAACGCTAATTAAGTAAACTTGAATGTACCATAAAGTCGGCACCTCGCTTGCTCAGGATTAGAACATTAAAACATAGCAAATTAATCTTAAGAAAATTTAAATATTGGTGCAAAAGGCTTGGAAAATAACACATTATCTGTAGAAAAACTGAAAATCCAACTAAAGAACAATTAATAGAAATAATATAAAGCAGAATTAAAAATAATCTTACGTAACACTAGTCATGACTAAATACTCTTTAATACAAACATTCCATTTAATCAAAGTTGTTGTTTACATTCATTATCATACTTACAAAACACTTTTTGTTTGCATCTCTTTAAGAAAAACACTTATTTTGGTTATAACTACTGTGCAACGTATTAGTTTACATGCAGAATACACGCGAAGACTTGTCAAGCTCTATAATAGCTACATGATTACTGTTTCTCTCCTTCCACGTCCTCGATTCACCAGGCACTCGTAACCTAACTTTCCTTATTGCAGTTCTCTGGTAAATAAAAACCAATTTTTCATTTGATCTTCTCCATTTAATTCTGCAGATAGTTTCATGACTACCTCAGACTTAAATCAAAACTTACCTTTGATGTACCGAAGCTCAAACACCACCAATGTTCGTTCACAAACTTTAAACTGATTAAAAATGAACTCTTAAGCACATATTACGATTGAAGTACGGACGAGCAACAGTAGCTATACGCAGACATGAAAGTATTGTAAGTTATAGTCCTTTTTAGATTATAGCATAGTTTAAAACACAGACGTTGAAGCAAGTTGAAGGGCAAATGGTTCCGAGAAAATCCTCAGGAAAGTAAAAAATATATTGGCTAACATTACAAACACTAAAGATTCCGAAATACTTTCTCAGAAAATCGAATAAAAGCTGTTCACGATAAAGTGAGTACTTTTGAAAACAACCTTAGAATAACGTCTCTGCCCATTCCTGCATATATTTTAATGAGCGCAATGAGTGGCATGCACCCAGTAAAGCTGGTAACGATGGGTGGGGAAGGGGGAGCGGAAAATAGTTCAATTTATTAACGTAGAAAATAATGTGTTAGGCAACATTTTGTGATAACTGAAATACTTTCTCTCGCTTTCTGTATTTCTTAATAATCCAAAGTGTAAATAATAACAGTTTCACATCAACGACGCGACGCATGAATAGTGATGAGGCCCATGGAAAAGTTGAAAAGTTAATTTTACATACGGCGGAAGAACACACAACGTGTTTACAAGTGAGATCTTAAGCAGGAATTTCAAAAGTGCTAATTTTACTGTGAACAGCCTACAGCATTTTTTACTTATGTTTATTAATCACTGCGTGTTTTAGAGGGTCACAGGCTACTCCTTGCTCTATTGAGCCGACTTTTGGGGTTATGTTCACTCCCCCTTGCTTCGTAGCCCCAAAGCCTCTACTTCATAATGACCCTAGACCTGAACAAGCCACGAGACGCTGTTTCATAGGCTTACTCATTAACCCAACACGATCGCCGCAGTAGTAATATTGACCTGGCCTCAAATGCTAATATTTTTCATAATCTGGTAAAATTTTCGGCTTATTACCAGACTTGGCAGCAATTTCACCAAGCTGAATCGATATGATACAATACTTTTCCTTCTTCGGGAATTATTTAATTATTTATAATCCATTAATAAACTCTCAATAACTGATATCATATGCTTGACATTAAAAATATTAGAGGCACTCGCCGTAATTCGAGAACAGTTCAAATAATATGAATGCGTTAAAACTCATTTCGTCTCGATTTGACTGAAACACCTATTCACTAACGTAAAAGTAAAAAGAGTTGGCATTAAAAATTGTTCTTGGTTAGGGAATTTCAGATTGTGGAATGTGGTATTATTGACGCGACATCGCTCTGAAAGCTATGGAATATATGGAATGTCCAACTGCAGATCTTGTTGCAAAAGGGAATTGAATGATCGAAGATATGCTGAGTTCATTTACATTACCTCCACAGTCATGTTCTCCCAATGCGTCAAATAACTTGTTCCGCTTTTAAGTTAAGCGTACATAGCTGCTTAGCAACCCACATCAGGAAAATACATATTTTTTTTGCACTTAAAGAAGTGATTAATTGTAATGTTTACAGGACTGTAAAGAGCGCAATGTACATTAAAATGTCTTAACAGTTGGACCAAGCAAGTGACGCAGTAGCATCAGACCTGACTCGTTTCAGGAAGGGACAGATTTCGGTTCCCAGTCGGCCATTTTAATATAGAATAACAATATTTATCCGAAATTATTTCAGGCGAATAATGAAACAGTTCTTCACCACATGCTTACTACATGCTTTTTATCGCCGATATTACCTGTCTGATAACTTAGCACAAATATACACAACTGGTAGGAGGAGATAACTAGTGATGTCATGCAAACTTACTTATCAAAAGCTGTCCGCGATCAAATGAGCACTTTTTAAAATTCAATCTAAGAAAAATGTCCCTGCCCCTACCTGCATATATTTTAACGGGAGCCCTGAGTGACATGCACACAGCAAAGTTGGTAACGATGAATGGGAAGTAGTTCCGTATCTTAACGTCAAATAAAAAGTGAAAGCTAATTTTTTCTTGTAATTCGAATTATTTCTTTCGCTTTCTGTTTTTTATGCGTAGAAGTGTAAAAATGAGTAGATTTGTAAAATATTTACTTTTCAAATAATTTCACGCTTTCAATTGACCAACGCATGAATAAAGTGATGAGGCCCATGACAATGTTAAACTTACATTAGTGGAAGAATACACAACGTGCACACAAGTATATCTTAAGCAGGGCTTTCAAAAGTGCTCATTTTACGGCGAATAGCCTATAACTGCGAACAAAATGTACACTAACAAATGGTTGTATAAATTTCAGAGTCGGGTAAGATTTAACTCTAGCTTGAGGGTCGGTTAAATGATCCTTTCGTCCTTTTTCCAGATTTCAAAATTGCCGCACACGCAGAAACGCAAGTCCACTTTAACAAAATGTAGGTGTCACCGAGGCCGCCTTCCAACGCAAGTGCATTAACCCGGCATTACGATCCCAGTTTCTGGTCACGTTCGTCACTCCAGTTCAATTCCGCGGTTGGTCCCAGCTCGAGGAAGGAGGGAAGGAAGGGGGGTTTATTCGTCCGAGCGGAGATAACTAAATATATCTGCGAAGGGCTCCGGGTGCAATCGGAAGTGTGCAACATCTCCTGGGATGGAGCGCTGAGTTGTGGAGTTTGAGTGGGGGTGGGACGCGGGGGTGGTTGGAGAGGGTAGTTCGAGGGAGGAGGGATATGTGTTTACTCAGCTCTCCATTCCGAGAGACGTGCTCGCCTTCTGGTCGGCTGGTTCGCAGCACCGCCGCGCCGGCCTGTGGGCGCTGATGCGAGCGAGGATGGAGTGTGTCGGATGCTGCGGTGCGAGGCAGCCGGACGTCTCTGCCAGCCTACAGCAGCAGCATCGTGGCCGAGTGTCCTCTAGGTGCAGCTGTAACCTCAGTCACGTGTCCTAACACTGTCAGTAGCGTTCTAGCCCTAACGTAACTAGCCCTGAAATAGTAGTCCACAGAAATCTGCTAGGTGCCTTATAATTCCATTTCACTCAACTGGCATTGGTTCTAAACTCAATAAACCTAAAGCCGGTGGGTGCCGCGGTGGTGCAGTGGTAAGAATACTCGCCTCCCACCTTCCCAGCAGTGTCGCACCCAGATTTTCGCCAGTGGGTATCGTGCTGGACGGTGACGCTGGTTGACGGGTTTCCTCGGGGATCTCCGGTGCTGCTCCATGCTCACCTCACTACACCACATCTGCTCTCGAGACCTCAATGTTGAGAGCCGCCTAAATCACTTAACCTACTATTGGATCACTTAAGCAAGTGTTACGTAAGTTAATTACTGTGGAATAGATTTACCAAACACAGTAGTCCTAAAATAGTGTGCTTGTAAGTCAGTAGCACTTAAGTATAACTTTTCCATATAAGATACCGAAAATGATTTATTTCGTAAATGACAGCAGGCATGAATTTATTAACTCTATAATCACTAGCCACACACACTTCCTTTTATCACTTCTGATCTACAACCTTCAAAATAATCACAGTTAATTCATGTCCCCCATTACGAATGCTCCTCAAAACTCTGGCCGTACGTTTATCAAAACGAAAAGTAACAAAGACGGTCCGCTATATAGAGCCGGATATTTTGTCACACTACAGTTAACAAGCACTCAAGCTTATTATTATTATTATTTTAAAGGCAACGTTATTTACTGAAATCTGTATTATCATGTCTTAGTTATTAAATTACAACATAATATTTCGAGAATCGCTTACAGGCGTCCATCAAACATCGCTCACCACAAAAGAAATTAAAATTAAAATACAGCCAACGTCATCCAGCAAAAAGTGTCATTATGTCAGATAAATTTAAAAATTGAGTGAAGTATTGAATTAACGCTGAACATTTATGCCACTCAAATGAGTTCCAAAATTATGAACTGACGGTCGTCATACTTCTAGATTTATAATTCTATTCTCGATATTGTCTTTGTTTCCTTTCGACATGTCTACATTTGATTCAAATAATTTATTAAAACTGAATCTGCTTTCTTATTCGAATCAGTGAAAGTCGACTGAATTTAGCATTGGTGCTGCCACAGCATCGCGACCTGTTCATTGGTTTCCACTAAGTTAACTCCCTTGCTCATGTTTATATTAAAATTACGTTTTTAATACCAGGAAGTATGGTTTTATACAAATAAACACTAGTATCGTTAAACGTTGCTTGTTTGCGTCGTTTCCCTGGTTCCGTCCGCTCAATCGTGCAATGGACAGTGTGTTGAGGGCATATTTAGAAACCCGAGTAATGCGTGGAGATTTACAAAGTCGTGCCACCACGCGTGCCGCTATTGCCACAATAAGCCTATTGGGGTTCGTGTGCTCCCGCGCTAGAGCGGATTAAATTTACGTAAGACTGTTCTGGTTATCACCCTCGCCTCTGAGAGACTCGTAGTGCGGGGAACATTCTGTAAGGTCCCAGCCAGTCTACTTAAAACTTGTGATGCGATAATTACTTGTAAAATATTTGATAATTCTGTAATTTAGTTATAATCAATTCATCGATTATTTTAAAACAATTCGATTCTTCACTATTTTAAGTTGTGAATACGTATACAAAACAAAACAGATACCTACATGTTTCACATTTATTAAAAATCTAAAATATGCTTTTGAAACAACAAATTTTCAAAATAGCAGAAATTAAAAAAATTAATAGAAAACTTTTTGGTAAAAATAGTTTTAAACAAATTTATACAAAGATACATTATTTGCGGCCAATTTTATTGTATCGATAAAAACAAGACAATCGATTATTCGATCAATTATTCATTCGATTAGAAATAATCGTAATCGATTCATTCGAATTACAAAATTATGCGATTATCCTATCACTACTTAAAACCATTTAGCGCCTAACGTTACATATATGCAACATGAAACGCCACAACGGTTTCCAGAGTCGACAATCCAGATTTTGGATAAACGTATGGCGGCAAGTACCAGGTGTGGGAAGGCAGCGAAACGACGAGTGGCGACGAGTGTGTCCAGAGGGAGTGAAGTCTGCGGGCTGCGAGTATCGATACTGTGGAGAGAGAGAGAGAGAGAGAGACACACACACACTAACGGGCGGGACTATTGAACTGGATGCGTGACAAACATTTGTAATTATGGTAATACACGAATTTAATACGTGTAAATCATGGGTGTCAATAAAGTGACTGTGACCACTATAGAGAATGTGATAAGGAATTGAAGTATAACTGGGATAGATGTTAAACATTGCGGTTAATGAGAATAAGTAGAGTATAGGCTGTTCACGATAAATTGAGCACTTTTTAAGGCCCTGCTAACATTTTCCTTTCAGCATATTTCTGTCTTTCTGCCATTTTTTAAACAGAAACATGACCACGTGACTAACAAACACAGTGTATACACATCACTAATCTAAAAAGATAACATCTGAGGCTGCAATAAAATATAGTAATAGTTGAAACCTGTTTGGAGGGCCTTAAGTGCTCACTTTGCCGTTAATAGCCTATAAGAGTGTTGGTAGGTAGTTTTTAGTTCATATAATAGCGGTGGGAATATCTATAGAATTATAAATAAATTAAAAATTACACTCAGTTCTTCTATTTTATTAATACCTCAATTTCTCACTAACTCGGATATGCCCCCCGACGACTTTTAACACTGGTGTCAGAAATTTGATGGAGGCATTGTAAGAATAGTATGGAAATAAGTTAGTTATAAATGATATTAAGAAAATCTAGTTCATTTTTATAGCTGCAGGGCGAAGAATTAAGACTCTTGTGTACAACCATCGCAGTGTATGTTAACTAGAAAAAAAAATCAACTTAGCTGGAGTCGCTGCGAGCATTAATTGAGTAGCCAAGAGTGCGCAAGTGTGATTTGCTTGAGGGAAGATTTAAATACTCAAATAAATAGCATAAAAGAAAGTGTAAGTGATCATGAAAATAGCTAGATATTAAAACAAGTGATTTAGTGTATAATAAAACAGACTTTGGAAATGAGGATGTAAACAGAAATATAGAAGGCATTGTCGAGTTAGTGAATACGAGAATTGACTGCGTGGACGAGAAAATTGACAGCATAAATGAAATAATGTACAGTGTAAATGAAATAGCGAACACTGTAAACGACAGACTGGAATGAGTCAGTGGGAGAGTAAACAGTGTGAAAAATGAAATGATTGCATTGAAGAAAGAAAGGCAGTAGTTGCTTCAGCAGCCAACGGAGCTCGAGTGTTACTGCTAGATCAGTCGAGATAAGTAAGGAAGACGAGCAAGTCGTAACCAAAACCGCAACCTCGGAGGATACCCATCAGCTCTACTCCAATGGCGTCACGCAGCTAAGAGTGACAAAAGGGAGTCTTAATTAAGCTCGCCCCCCCTTACTATAGACAGACTGCTTGGCAGAAGTACCAACACTAGTTAAAAATATTCCGCACGCTGATTGGCTAGTCAAACGAACTGCGGGCTTACTATCTCGCTGCTGTAATAAAAGGTCCTGCAATGAGCATACTATAAACTCTGCCAGAGTAAAGCAAATGTCGGAATTGGAGTAATGTTTCGGTGACCAATACCTGCGACATGCCCAACTGCGAAGTCACACCCAGCGACCAGATGAGTCCCACTGCAGATGCTATGGCAAGACATCGTGAGGCTCTCCGACATGAAAGGGTGCCCCAAGGAGGCGCACGTCATCATCGAAGTCGGCTTCTTCACCGATGCAATCACCGACACAGAGGTACGACAAGTGTTATGTCTGGCTGCACTCTGCACAATGCAGGACACCCTCACCCAGGCACTGGAGGCGGAGTCAGTGAAACAGGGTTCCGCACCCCGTAGTCCTGTACGGGCAATGATGCTGAACAAAGACGATGACTATGGTATCAAGAAGACATTGAAGGTGATACAGACAAATATGAGGGACATCACTTCCAGGGTCCACGCACAAGAGCTTCGCTGCCCCCAACCAAATGGCCGGAGTGTCATGTGAACAGCTGCAGCACCTGAGAGCTTACTGCCCACAACAGAAACAGCAGCGAGAAATAAGGCAGGAAGAGGCAGGTGATTGTGCAACACATTGAGAAAACTAGCTAATACCATTTGGAGGAGGGGGCAAAGGTCGGTGTTTGCTAGAGCAAAGACCCCAATGTCCTTACAAGTACATTAGGCGAAACAGGAATTGAATGCTAAAATGTTGGAGGGAAGGGGAGGTTTGGAGCCTGAATGATGCCCCTTGTCAGATGGTCGTCGACACTGGCGCGATCATAACAATAGTAATATCGTACATACTCGGCCTTCCCACAGCGAACGCCTGGAGAGAGAGTATGGAATATTGATATATGACTACAGTAACAGGTCAGACCACACCAGTTATAGGTAAGAGAAGGGCTAACTTGAAACAAGGTAAATTTAGCCAAGGGTACAATATCTACATAGCTGTAATAAAGGATGGGTGTTTTGGGTATTGATGTACAATGTAGACGGGGGAGCTGTATCGATACTAGAAGTTGTGTGCTCCAGGTGGCCAGTACGGTGGCGTGGCAACATAGCAATATTTCTCCTCACCGATGAATTACCCAGTACTCTGTTGTCAAACTGATGTGCTACCTGCTACAGTGAAATTATCATTACAGGCAGATATCAAAGAAAATTCGCCACTAATTTGGGTGTAATTATAATAGTAGAGAAAGATGGCTTCACGCCATGCAATGCCATAGTAAAAAGGATAGAATGATCAATGTCAGATGGTGGCAGTGATAATGGTTTGCAAGTAGGGCCTACATGTTCTTCCAAATGTTCCAGAAGTTTCTTGTGTAAAACAGATCGAATGACCTTTACCAGAGTTACTGGAGGAGATGCTAGTACGAATAAGAGAGAACCTCAACTGGTGATTGGAGAAGGGTGCCTCTGAATTACTGCAGAGAAATACAGATGCCTTCTTGTGTAAACTAAATTATTTTATAGCTACTAATGTGAACTGCCATAACATTGATAAAGTATGTGCCAGGCCCATAAAGCAGTCACCAAGGCTACATCAAACAGTTTTGCATGAGGCAATTGAGGGAATTCTGCAGGAAATGAAAGAGTTATATGTGATATAATCTTCAGTTAGTGCGTGGTTTTCCTAGTCGTACTTGGAAAGAAGAAAGATGTCTCTCCGAGGTTTTGTGTGAATTACTTCCAGCTTAATAACGTGACAAAGAAAACACTTATCTGCTTTCACTGTTATACGACACATTGAAAAGCCTAGCATGTTCACAATATTACTGGAAGTATGAGCTCACCCCAGAAGATCAAAAGAAGACTGCATTTTGTGGCCAAGAGAAACGAACCTGCTGGTTCAAATGTGTGTTTTTGGGATGTGAAATGTTCCTCCTACCTTCGAATGCTGAGGGTAAAATTCTTCCCTTTAGATATTTCTGTGACAGGAAGGACATTTGAACAGCACCTATCATGCTTAGACTCTTTATTCCAGAAAGTGGCCGTAGTCAACTTGAAAATAGTTCCTAAGAAGATTCACATTTCCAAAAGAAAAATAAATTTCTTGGGTAATGTAGTGTCTACCCACTGAATCGAATCATGCCCCCAGAAAACAAAATCAATAAGAAATTACCGGTAACCAAATGACAAACCAAAGTGCGAAGTAACCTCGAATTATGTGCCTACGACCGACGATTTCTACCAGGGTTTTTCCACGAAATGCCAAGTCATTACATGAACAAACTGAGGCAAAAAAGGAAATTTCGTTGGCTCACTGAGTGCGAAAAAGCTTTTAGTAACCTAAAGGAAATTCCGGTATCTGCCCCAGTTCTGGAAAACCCGAAAAGTAAGGGCATGTTTATTTTATATACTGATGCTAGTGATGTATGCAGTAGAGCTGTGTTTCCTCATATTCAGGATGGGAAGGAGAGACCACTAGAAAAAATACTATTTTACATGCAAGGAGCTTCTGGTCGTGGTGACGGTAAAATCACACTTCCACATCTACCTTCATGGCAGGCATTTTATTCAAAGGGTCTACATGGCTTCATTACACTGGCTACCTAATTTCAAAAACTCCGAAGGTCAAATAGCCTGATGGATACAGTATATTCAAAAATAAGACTTTGAAAATCGTGGTTAGGAAACATGTGTACAAACTCGGGCACATAATTTGTGACTGGGAAGCGAAAGAATGATATAGGAAATGCATGGTCCATCTCACATAATAAGTGATGGAGAAGCTCTTGAAGGTGGAGGGCGACAAGCATATTAAGTGGTATTTTATGCAAAATACTTGCATTGGAGGAACACAAATCGACATACGTATTAATTAAACCAAGACCTTGGTTAAAAGGAATGAATCATAAATTGTAGACACCCCAATCGTGTAAATAATAGGGGTTTGCACCATTTGATTGCACGCAACATTTGAACATTAGCAAATAAGGCCCTCTAGTTGCAACTTTCTAGCACCCACCATGTCTGGTTAAATCGCAAATGAAGAGGACAATGGTAGCAAGGACATGGCCTGGTGGGTAGGCAACACATCCTGCACCCAGTGGTAAACAAATGTGGTGGTATGATGCACGATGTTAAATGACAAAACCACTTCCATTTTCTTCCCTCCTGAGCAGTGCACTTTCCCATACCGTCTGCCTTAAAAGCTTGTTATTCGCAGCCTTTCCCTGCTTCGATTCACTAGGTACTGCAGATGTGAAAATGGATGAATACACAGATTCTGAGATTACTGATACAGTTTTTGTGTATGGTGAAGTGAGAGGCAACAGCAGGGCAGCTGTGTATTGTAGAGCCAAATATACCCTGCACAATGCCAGCCGAACCACCAGACATTCGCCCACTTTACACAGCGACTATGGGCAACAGGTACGTTTTAGTATAGATGTGTAACTGGTAGACCTAGAACCATCCGCAAACTGCAGTTGGAAGACTTAGATAATAAAGTTAATAATGCTTCGACAGCACCCTTGCTATCGCGCGGAGAATTGATGCATCGAATGGCACAGAACGGTGTTTCCTCCATGAACAGCTACTGTGACCATTCCATATGCGTAGGCTAGAAGAATTGGGACCAATCGGGTACATTGTTTCTTAGATATAGGACTATAAGTTCATTATATTTGGGAAAAAAAATCAGTTGATTGTTCCCCGAGAGAGAACATAAAATCTTTATTTTTCATGTGAGGGTATCTTACAAAATGGAGGAGAAATAAGCCTATGTAGAGACCATGCCATTCAGCTAGAATTTTGCCGGGGGTTCATGCAGCAGTGTGAAATTAATCCTGATTTCTCAGAGTTTGTATGATTTACATATGAAGTCACGTTCACACAGGAAGGTTTATGCGATACTAGAAATGCCCATGTGTGCGACGACTCTAACCCACATGCAAATGTAACAAGAGGCTTCCAGTCCCAACTTGCCATTAGCATTTGGGCCGGAATAGTGGGGGACAATGTTATTAGCCCATTATTACTGCCAGAACATGTCAGGATTTCAGTATTATGATCTCTTGCTTTTCCGATTATCACAGTTACTGAAGGATGTTCCGCTCGCCATCAGAGGATGGATGTGGCAGCAATATGATGATGCATCACCCTATTTAACCAGGATTGTGCATGTCCATCTCAACACATTGTATCCCGCTCGCTGGCTAGGATGGGTGACTGCCTGCGATCAAGTGCGAGACACACCAGGAGTTTTTCAATGCAACCGCCAGTTTCTAGTACGTCGTATGAAATACTGCATTGATATTGGAAGGACACACTTCGAACTTTTGTTAGAAAATTGGTCGTGACATGCCACCGCCATAATCTCGAATTATTGCAGTGTCTGTTCTGTTGTGCTGTCAGGTAGGGCCTTCAGTACCGATGACACATTGCTACATCATGTTATTTATATGTGTTTATGCACATTGATACACAGTAATGCTACTGGGCCCATTAAGTCATTATCGTTAGTGGCAACGTATCGCAACACCGACTGCATTTTATATCACAAATCATCACTAAATTCACCAAATATGGGGTTTATCACAGATACGGCCACAGTAAGTCAGTGCAACCAACATACTGTTTTCTTCATTTCTACCCTGTGCTGCACAATCTGCCACGTACACACATTGGTGTAGCACATTTCCTAATGCTAATCTGTTTGCTGTGTGTTGGTTCCTGGTCATACTCATTTCGCAGAGACCCTGCTGTATTCCTCTGGGTGCAGGAAGGATTGCCTACTCACCAGGTCATAGTATTGCCACCACTGAACAGGTAGTTTGCGATCTAACCGGAAACTGTTGGTCTTAAAGAGATGCAACTAGGTCGTCTCATTTGTTAATTACGATGTCCTGCTTCATCCGATGGTATTCATAATCAATTTAACCTCATGGTGTAAATTTTGCATGCAATCAATGGATGCAAACGCCTACATGATGGGGGTGTCAACAATGTATCATACTTTCATTTTTTCTAAGATCTTGGCTTAATTGACGCATATACCGATTTGTGTCCCTCTAATGCAAAGACATTACATAATATCCTATGTAATATGCTTGTCGCCTCCCACTTTTATGGGCTTCTACAGCCCTTAATATATGAGATGAACAGTGGGTGCCATATATCATTCTTACTCTTTTCCAGTCACTAATCTCGTGCCCGATATTGTACATATTTTTCCTAGACACATTGTATAGCACAGATCTGGACACATTTACAATAATGCAGATGCTCTTTCTAGCAGGACATGTGAATCATGGTATCATCATTGTGAACACCAGGAACTGAAGAGTGGTGAATCTCTTAATGTATGGAGGACAAGGATTCAACGTTCTGTATCTTGTGATGGGTCACCTACATAGAATGATGGGTGTATTAGAAAATATCAACAAAATTTTGCACCCATTAACTGAGTGGGAAATAGCTGACTGTAGGCTAAAATTGGGAGAGACATTCGGCTTGAGAACAGCAGTTAAAATATACTGGGCACAATGAGAATCCCTCGTACTAAAGAACGATATGCTATACAGAACATGGGAAAGTAATTATGGGAAACGCGCACATACAACTTACAGTTGGCCCTTTCAGAATGCAAGGTTCCCGAAGACTTAAATAAATTGCATATCACTGCAGCCAGTGGTCACTTTAATGTTAGTAAGATCATTAACAAATTTCGAATGAGATTCTATTGGCTTCATTGTTGAGAGGATGTTGAGATTTATTACCGAATGTGCGACAGCTGCACTGTGAGCAGAGGGCCAAGGACTTGGTGACAAGGCCACCTCCAAAAATAAAAATTAGAAGCCTCTTTCCAGAGGAAGGCAATATATATTTTGGGTCCTTTGCCTGTAACCGAGCATTGTAATCATTATCTACTGGTGGCCCAACAATACTAACATGCCTGAGGTCATACTCTTCCCAAATCTAGAAGCATCTTCTCGAGGTTTGGGGTGCCACTGGCACTCCATTTCGAACAGGGAAGAAATTTTGAAGCTTCTGTGTTGCAGGATGCAACAAATTTTATGGGGATGCAAATAGTAGGACTACAGCTTTACACCCTCAGTCGGATGGAATGATAGAGATGCTTAACCACGTTCTTGTGGTAAACAACATAAAGTACTGAGATTCAAAGGTGCCATTCTTGATCCTTGCTTACCGCACATCATTTCATGAGACAAGGGTAACACCATTAATGGTGCTATTTGGAAGAGAGTTACAACGTCCTAGTGTCCTGCTGTTTGGCCGACCGACAGAAGAGTAAGTTGTTGCCCTATATTATGCCAGCTAATTAGATCACATAGCAGTTAGATTTGATGATTTTGAACGACAGCACCTGCAAATAGAGTAATGGGTTAAATAACCTGTATGACAGGAGAATGTTTGGCTAGGTATTTCAAGAAAGAAGACCAGCATAGCTGTACAATCCACAGAGGTGAAAATGGTGCTGCCCGACACTATAAAAATGCTGCGATGGCTCCTGTAGGGTCTGAAGAACATCAGTGATATTGTATTTCGGATTTGTTATCAAGGCTCTCGGGCGAAGTCTAATGTTGTCAACTTCAACCGACTAGCACTCTACAAAGGTCCATAATGTTGCAGAGTCTCTTCACAGCGAACAAACTTGAGAAGGGGCCAGTGTTTCTTGCTGATGCATTTCTTCGCTTTCCACGCCCTGTTCCGCTCGAGCCTGCAAAGGACAGCCTGTCAAGGTAAACTGTAGTGACAGGAGGAATGTGTATATACTTACAAAGTAGTCCCACTTCGATTGGCGCTGTCCCTGCGATAAGTCTATCGTAGCTCGTGGACTCCCATCCTTGAGCGGATTGAATTTATAGGGTTATCGTAGCAAGAATGTTTTTCTTATCGCCATAACCTCTTTCAGCGAGACTCTGTGTATATGGAACCTTCTGGACCGTCCCACTCAGTCTACTTAAGTCGCTACGTGTCTCCGAGATAGCAGTTTAGGATTTGGATCATCGTACGGCATTAATAGTGAGGTGTGCTAAGACAGAGAAGCGACGAGTCTGCGAAGCGACGAATGGTGACGAGAGTGACCTTGAGTGAAGTCTGAGGACTGCGAACATCGGTTCAAAGGTGAGTGGAATGACGGTCGGGATTGTTGAATTGGATTTGTGAGTAACAAGATATTTGGAATTACGGCAATACACACTGACTGTTACGGAGAGAGAGAGAGAGAGAGAGAGAGATAAGGACTTCACTTACAATTGAGCTATGCATTAAATATTGCGCTAACTTAGAATAACTAGTGTACTGTTGGGGACAAAATCTGTATAATGTTGTAAATAGTAACTCTGTGAAAGTTTGTTGCATTATAAATAAACCTGAAAATTTTATTTATTTTTCTAATTTGTTAGGATAATTTCCTACGAGCTTGGGCACGCTTCGGGCGTCTTGTAACCATAATGATATAAAATTCAAGTGTTTGCTTTGCTACAGTTATTTCAATATTCGGAAGAAAATTTTTACTTCAAAACAAGACCCCAGTAGCAACCATCATTGACACAAGGTTGGCATTAGTTGGAAAATATTGGCATATACTGGGCTTGAACACTCACATTTATACAATGTTGGCCCTACATTATATGTCAACGGAAGTTTGCTACCACAAAAATGTTATGAGATTACTTAAAATCATCCATATAATAGTACCACAGAATCAGAAAATGCCGGAACATATAGCAAGTGTAGTTATATAAAGAATGAATTGTTTGGTTGATGGTTGCCGATAACTAGGTTAATACGTGGTTGCTAAATAAGAAATACTTTTCCGCAGCTTCAATGTTATTAAACGAACATTTTGTGGCAAATTATTGAACAAACCTTTTGAATGTTAACAAAGTTTATTTATTGTATTTCATAAGCTATGGATGTTTTCCAAGACCCGAAATAATTTCTCCTGGTTGTATGCTAATTCAATGTTGGGAACTCAACGGAAAGTAATTGGTATTTATGTTTAATTGGAAAAAAATGATTTAACCAAGATTATGCTTACAATAGTCATTTTATTATTTCCGATGAAAAAGAACAATAATTTCGTATGGCTTCTTAACAGCTAAGTACTATAACACACACACACACACACCATATCTTCCTTATGTTTCTACGTTGGAAATCAGTTAGTTACTTGGTAAACATACTGTACGCATTTTGTGTGTTTACTTACGTTGGGCCAACATTGTAAATCCATAATTATGTCACTGATAAAAATTATTGTATCAAATGTAGAAAATATTTTTTGCAACTTATGTTATTTTCCATTTGAAATATTCCTTTAAATTCCGTTTTGTTACATACGTGCTAAGAAAATATTGTGAACTGTTATGTTGGCGTATAAGTACTCTTTGTTATATTTCTCCAATATCGTGTTACAAGAATTATGCATTAATTGAAAATTTTTTTGTATTAGTAAAATTAATTTCAAATATTTGTTTATCTTAATTTGTCTAGTTTTTTTTTTTTTTGCCACGATCCTTAAAAAAATAAACTCTGTATTTGACTGTGTGTTGGATATTAGTCGGAAAACTTACTGTTGTATCTGGTATGTATTTGTAGGTTTGTTCAATTGTCTGAATTTGTTTGGAAAGGTTGGAGATACGTTGTTTTTAAATCCAAATATTTGGCCAGTGTTTTGGAATAAAATGAGAAATTTAACGTTCTTCGAACATTTTTTTTTAGGCTAAATTCAAAACTTAATCTATAAGAGCGCTTTCGGTTAAGTGAAGTTTAATAATTTAGGCAAACCAAATGGTTTGAAGTGGAAATTGTACGAAAACTGGAATATGTTAATACGTGTGAGTTTTCAGTAAAGTTTCACGCGTATTAAGGAGAAAAACATTCCGAGATATTGGTCATAATTTTTTTAATTGCGTGATTTGACTCAAATACTGGTCAAATATAAATTAAAGTAGTAATAGATGATGTACTTATACATTAACGAATATAACAAAAAATGTATTGAACTGTAATGATAGCTAATATTTTATATTTCTTCGGTCCTGTTGCAGAGTTAAAGTGGTGTAGTGGATAGCATTTCGGGCTGATGACTTGTGGTAGAACGCGGGTTGTTCTCCACGTCCCGCTGAGTAAATATTCAGAATGCAGATCGTAGTGGTGTGTGGTCTGTGCATATTAATAAAGAAAACAAATTAATAACCAGGGTAAGTGAAGCAAATTTTAACACTTTTAAGAGAAGTTAACGATTATTCAAATCATTACTAACCAATGTTGGCAGAATGTTATTGGTTGGCGTTATGTATGTAATAACACGTGTTATCGTTACACTACCAATATTGTAACATATCAATAAGCCTTTGGTTGGTGTATAACAGGATATTGTTTGACATCCTACTAACATCATCACGTTGTACCAACGCAGGCCCCAGTGTCATTTTGATGTTTAGTAAACGTTGTTTTCCCGTAAGTTGGCTCAACGAGAATAGATGATGCATGGAGATGAATTTGGTAGGTAGTTATTGCATTAATACTATTAACATGCACTGCAATATCAGAATTATTTAAATATATAGATAAGAAAAACTATTTTCGCTTCAAGATATTCCAATTTGCATTACACAAAAATCTACTCATATGTGAACGTACGTTTTTCGCAAACCTTTGCGAAGAGAAATTTTCAATTATAACTCTGAATAGACAGATCGTTAACATCATAGTTAATAAGCCAAAAGGTAGTTGAAAATGTATTCTTTAAGATTTAATATGAGGAAACTCTCTTTTTGAGAGACATACGTTTGCTACTGATCTAACTGTACAACTTTATACTGTGTTCTGTGACCGAGCTGAAACTGGATCACCACTATAACTTATTTAAAACCTTACATGAGACAGCATACTAGTAGTCTTAAAGTAATCCTTATTTTCTCCAGTAATAAGTATGCTCATACACGAAAATAGGAAAGCTATTACCTGTTTCTAACTCGATCAAAATGAAATACAAGAATCGCAGAACCTATCACAATTTGATTCACACTGACATTGAATTTTTGTTTTCTTATAAATAATTTGCAAACAGGAGCAAACAGTGAGCAAACAGGAAGAATAATATCCCTGTGATAATGTCGTGGTACCAATAAAACAATTTTAGAAGTGAATAGCAACAAGTTGCTTAATAATTACCACAGTCTTCATAATACTAAGCCCAAAGGGTACATCGGGCATGCCATAACCAAAACACAGCAATTTTGCGAGTAAAACATGGTCACTAAAACCAATTAGTTACAATAGTGTATTAAGAATCACCATATTGTGGAAAATTACTAGAATATTTGAACATTTGAAGACGAAAACTATTTTAAAAAATTCATTACAGACCACGTGGAATACAAATTGATAGCTAATTCTGGGAAATAACTGTCTCACTACAATAATCAATTACGATATATCCAACTATCGATAAAGGGGAAGCCAGATAGCTCTTGGTGGAACAAGTAAATTTTTTTCCAAATCTATCTTAAAAACTAAATTTTTATATTACCCATATTATGTTCAGCACTCCGTATTACAATAAAAAATTTTCTTGTATCTTGGTAAAATTTATTGAACAACCGATTTTAAAAGACACATTAAAACCTTACATGAGAACTTTCTGGCTAGTTTAGGATATGCACATCATTTCGTATAAAATGTGGTTAATTTCCCTTATGTAATAAACAGCAATTTGAATGACAACTACTTTAAAAATCGAAATATTAGTTAAGCAATAAAAAAATGGTAAAATTGATTAATGTGAGATAATGTTATAATATTTATTTTTTATTTTTTGCTAATAATAAATTTAGGTGAATTTTCATAACTCTTAAAATGAATTATTCTTATTCTGAATATGAGTAGGGAAGCGACAACTCTACAAGCTAATAACGGTTAAGGCGGGTCAGGCCCCCGCCATCCTGGATTTTCACTATTTTTGCCATATGTTCCATTTAAGAACATTCAACGAAATTTTCGCACAGCATAGTATAAATAATAGTTTCTTAAGCTTTATGAAACTATAACAACTCTATCATGTTTATAAATTTTTGACGACTGACTGCAGCGAAGAAATAAGTAAATCTTTCTCACCTGACTTCACAGGAATGATACTGGCAATAGCAGTCTAGCAATGCATGTTTTAAAACGTTTGGAAAGCTATGCCCTATGCCTTGTTGCCCGAAATAAAATATGAAATCTTTGTTGCAAATTACAGCGAAAATTCTGAAAATCCAAGATGGCGGGACTGATCCCCCTAATCTTAAGGAGGCACCGATTTTTGTTGTCTATTTATTTGAACTACTAAGTGCGAATCTGCTTTTAGTAAAATAAATGCAATTCTGATAATTACTCCCGCCCTGGGATTTCCGAAAAGTAAGGGCACATTTATTTTGGATACTGATGCTAGTGATGTATGCATCAGAGCTATGTTATCTTATATTAAATTAATAAAACGAAGCCGTATAAATAAGATGGTTTGTATACACATATATGAACTAATTATTTTAAAAAGTCCTAAATTGGGCTGTATGTAATACAAGAGGAATTTTAGTTTTGAGCAAATGAAAAATATAAGAAATCTCTTACCTGAACAATTAAGTACATAAACTAACTATATTATACAATTTATGAACCACAACCGGTAGCAAATTTCATTTCTGTAGGTTGCTGTTATCGCATTTCGCTCGTTTTACTAAATCCCGTCTGCCCAAAATACACGTCTCATACTAGTACCATCACAAGCGTAAATTTACCACATAAAACCATTATGTGGTTTTCTAAGTGAATTTATTTTTTTCAACCTTGCCTCTGTTTACAGAGTTGGTAAATTACTTCACCAAATATCTCAACATATTAATCAAACATTTTAACCTGACAGGTTTTTGTGGAGCTGGAAAGTGACTTGCCATACCAACATTCATTTAAAAAAGAAAAGACGCACGTCAAACATGACAGCTGGTTTTCTGCTCCTCTACAACTCAGCTGCATGTCGAAAGTGGAAAAAAGTGTAATGTTACGAGTAGACATTTTACATCTCCGTAAGAAACGATGATCACAGCTTTCCCGTCAGTTCCCAGCATTTTAATAGTCCTTCCTCGAGGCAACCCTGATCTCATCCTTCAGATAAACTTGAATGAAGTCGGAAGTTTGAAGTTGCTGCCTCGGTAATCAGCGGCACACGGAACTTTGCGCGCCTCGCATTCCGGCAAGTCGCTACGACAAACTTGCTTGCTGAAGAGAGACGGCATCCCTACGTATCACTCTCGGCGTGGCATACAGCATGCAGGCATGGTAAAGGAAATGCGCATAGAAATATACTGCAACGAAGAATCTACGGGACATACGTGTATTCCTTTACAATATTTTTGATGGAAGTGTTTGAATTTCATTGACAATATATCCAGAATAATACAGTTACGTAGACGAATGTCTGGATTGATGCTTTATCATTCATATTTGCTAAGAAATGTCTCTGGCGCCACTAAAATTATTGCAAATTTACGATATAAGGCATGACTCTCGAAAATAGTGACACTTTTTTTTTGCATAGATCGTATCATGTGTAATAAATAGTTCCCCCTTTCAAGGTATTTGTTAGCCTCTACGAAACCTACATGATTCAACAAATGAAATGTCTGAGTTTAGTTTTTTTCTCACAAGCTCGCATCATGGCAGGAAATTATTGAATTGATTATATGGAAAATTAAATACTTTCGAAATAAGCGTTCAATAATTTTGGAGAAAACCAAACACTAAGGCATATACTTCAGCAAAGACGGTTTTTTTTCGACAAAAAGAAACGTATCACTAAGTTGAAAGTGACTGAATAATCACCAGGCAGTTATGTCGGTGACTAGAGCTCTGGTAAGGAGGCCGATAGTTAGGCCTCTCGGCTAGATGAGGATACTTGATTTTAGTAGTCTTGCTGCTGTCAGAAAGCCACTGATCACTAGAACAAGTTATCGTAATTGTTTTTAGTTTTCCATACTACACCGTCTTTTGACTCTTCAGCTGTGAAAGTAGTTCCGAATATTGTGATCAGCCACGATAAATAATCTGGATTTCGGACCTGGCGGACACTGGGCGAAAGGTATTTACTAAATATTGTTTTCAACAGTGCAGTGTGAAAGTGGTAATGTAATGGAGTGCTCTGGGGCTACTTCTCTTATTTCGAGCTTGTGCTATTTGTGTTAGTCGACGAGTAAATGAAATATGGCACATACCAAGACATTTTGGACTACAAAACACTTACCGAACTAAGCCAACAGTTTGGGATGGGATCTCACTTGTATCGACACGATTGTATTACTCTCCACAGTGCAATGTAAATTGCACCTTGGTTTATATCGTAATTGGAGAATAGTACGGCGGCCCACTCAGTGTTTTGACTTGAAACGAATATATCAGGTCTACTCTAACGACAAACGTCAACTATTTATCATTCAACAGAATGAATGTAAATAAATTCTACCAGGTCTGTACGAGAAGTTACTACAGAGCCTATCACGAGTGGTCAACTGAGAGATGACATAAAATTAATGCAAGGAATATTATTAGTTTCACGGATTTTGCCTTTGGGACCATTAGCAAAGGAGTCCGGTGACTTTAGCAAAACTGCATATCAATAAATACTGAAACGTTATGTAAATCACGCTATGTATTCAAACTTCATACAAAACTGAACAAATATTCATTAAATCCGTACAGATTCCACCAATTTTGTGAAGGTCTAATATCAATTAGTAATGCATACGCATATATACTTACATGAACACATAACAACACACGCTACTAATATTCAAAGGCGCATTTATGTATTTATGTGTACTCGTTATCATTGAACGTACTAACGTGCCTGATTACGTCCATACTTAAATATTATATACGAAAATATAAAGATACACGCATAAACACCAACGGAAAAAAAAAACTTACAAATGTGAAGTACACACATACAAAAGTGCGTGCATTCCCACAGATACACACATAATTCCATACTTACTTACTTTATATATGTACCTACATTTACACATGTACATATCCAAAACACACACATGCATACCAACATACAAACAAACATAACACTCTCAATTTGAAAACATACATACTCATATATATATATATATATATATATATATATATATATATATATATATATCATATACACACACATGCATGCTATATATATATATGCATATATATCTCCAACATACATATTATATACATATGTACATATTTAGACATGTAAATATGTGTTTACTACAGACAATCAAACAGATATACCTAAGAACATAAAATATTATATAGAGGTAATACATTACTTTAAAACTCTTTTGTGCCTCCTCGTCTATTCAAATAACTTGATTGATGTTTCAAGAATGGTTATTGTAATCAGTGTATAAGCAAATTCAGTGAAAACGACCCTCCAGATATTTGCCCCATAATGCATCTCGATGCTGTTATGGCTACTGTGCTTTCATTAATGGCTAGTTGGTAGTAATGTATATCCTTTGAAAATGTTTAATTTTTGTGTTTGTCATTGAAATCATCACTAAATAAGTAGGTACGGTTCTCTTGTTTAAATTTTTACAACGAATATCTTATTTTTTATGATCATAAATTGATTGGAAGTACTTTTACTAGAGAATAAGCACTATATTCAAATTCGTACTTTATTTAAGTGTCTGAAACTTCTTCCCTCATGTGATTATAAAATACTCCAATCATTTATCACGATTAATGAATAAATACACGCTTTAGCGAACAGTTCTCATAAAATAGACATTATTTATGTTACATGAGAATTCTTTGAAGTATACAACATTTTAAGACTTTTTGTATGGTTTTATATTTCCGTCGTATCCGTTTGCCTTTGCACTAACCAAATCATTAAGATGTTTGTTATTATATATTTTAGCGACTAGGACATTGAAATACCCCAACTCTGAAATATCGCTACATTGGGTGTACATGTATATACAAAACGATTCACACCATTTGTGTCATTCCTTTTTCTCGGAAACTAAACGACACTGGAGGTTCGCGAAAAAAAAATCTTTGAAGAGTATACCCTATCTCAAGCATCGATTGGTAGTACTTAAGTTCTCCAGATTATTTTAGACGATCTATCCAACGATACCTAATACGACCCCGTTACCATTTTGAATTTCAACGCTCACCCCCATACCCCTACATCTGGTATGTTCTGAGGAACAGAATTATTATCAATCGATTATTCATGTAGGATATAGTAACCAAAGTTATTTCGCAAACCGCCGGTGTCTTGTTGTTTCCAAGAAATAAGGGCGATACAGGTGGTGTGTAGTGGCTCCTCGTTAGGGCAAGCAAGGCAAACAGTGCTTGCCCAAACAGTTTGCTGACAATGTCATATTTAAAATTAATCTTAGATTCCAACTTATATTTATTTTAAGGTAACTTTTCACTCATGTGGTACACATTCTACTTAGGAAACAATACTGTTGTACATTATAAGAAAACAACTCGTTTAGCAAAACCAAGATGTTTGGAAGCGCCTGTAAGTAATACTTTCAGCAGGTAGGCGGTCCCAGTGGTTTCCCAGCCGACGGAGGTACGGCAGGGTATGAAGACCGCACGGTGAGGGGGCGGGTGGTTATGGCTGCGTCAACCTGTATTAGAAGCTACGATGGTAGTGCTTTCTTCGCCGAACTGAAGCGGACATAGCCGAAGCTGTCCTAGCCGCAGGCAGTTGGCGTCGTGTAGTTTACAGTAATTAGATCGATGCGTGGGCAAGTTTGCGCGCACAACACAAATCGTATTGTTTTTATTTAATTTTTCACTCGGCCAAATTTATGTTAAAAAAAGATTAATATTTTACAAGTGGTGTAGTTTATATTTACGTACGAAAAAAATCTTTAAATGGCACCATTTTGCACCTTGAAATCCAAATTTTCTCGGGGGAGAACCCCCGGGCCCCCTTAATATCCTAAAAGCCGTAGAGATGATGTACAGAGTGTGATTTCAAATCAATTAAGATTTGCCAGAGGATCAACGACTATGTATTACGAAGATTAATTTTCTAATATTTTTTTGGGAGAATGTGTACAAAGCAATTGCAATTTTGTATGGATTCACACAAATAGTGAAATGACCGTGGGAAATAAATATTAGAGAAATGAAAAAGTTAAGATTAGAAGAGACTAACAAATATATTTTGACTCTTATATAAGTGCCTTTGTTTTCCTTACATTTATCATTAATATTTAACTAACAGGCAAATTAAATGAAAGGCAAAAGATACTGTGTTATTCGCCGCGTTTAAAAGAGCGAGGAGAAGATTCAGCTTCATTTACATTTTATCACCTTTTACCAACTCTCAGGCGTGAAACAAGTTTCTCCATTCGCTCGTATCGCGATAGCTGTGAGTTGAGAGCAGAGGTAGGATGGCTCCTGAATTGTTTAGCTGCCTTTGACGAAGTTTCTTGTGCCACGATACGGCAAATTGGAGCTGCACAAGTGGAGGGAACAGGTGCGCGCGCTTCTTGCTCGATCGGAAATGGATGAGGAAGAGACAGGACTTTCTCCAGTGGGGAAACTGCCCCTGACCGAACCATCTGCCTGTTCTCACAGAACGACAACCTCCAACTCCCCCCGGCAGTTGTCTTCATGCATTCACCTCACCGGTTTCAGACGATCTATGCCGACCAGTAAATAAATCCTCATTTTACTCTACGCGAGTTTTATTCTATTATTCTCTGCGTAATACAGCAGTGATTATGTTATAATATTTATTTCAAATGCCTGCTCTTGTGAGTGTGATCATTTTATAGCAACACTGCACTCTAGCCTCAACTTCCCTTAAGCTATCTTCTCTCGAAGTAAGAATTATAGGAAAATTTGGTATAGCGAAAGCTGTTACGATCGCATTACACGTCCTGTGGTTAGTACGATTATTCTCTCATCATTGTGTACGAGCTCAGTAAAACAGAAATTGCTGTAACTTAATTTCGTGTAATAAAAATGAAATTTACACCAATACAAGTAAGCTGTCCACTAATCACATGTGTTTTTTCGTTCTCACAATGATACACAGAGAGACTATAAGTAATGAGCACTTTATGGTTTAAAACCATATTGCATACAAAACCAGCACCCATGAATAATTTTACGTCAAAATTTGATTGTTTCCAATTATAGCCCTGATATACTTAACACGCGTGCGTGAAATCAGACGTGAAGGGTATGTGTAAACAAAAATTTTTAGACATTATTTCCTTTAAAACACTTATAGATCACCAATAAGTTGTGTCAAATTTTTTTAAAATCGAGAAACTTTTATCCATAAAGAATCAAGTGTAAAGGTTCGAGAATTTTTTTATTATTGTTGCAAATTATGCGAAAAATTTTATTGTGTGACGGTAATGTGTACAGAAAAAATAACAGATTCACTCACACCACCAAACTAGTAGATTTTCATTTTCCCTGTACTGAATGGAAACATTAATAAGGTTGTGGTCATCTGACGTGTGTGTGTTTGTATGTTATGTATATGGTAAATTATTGTAGTATGATGATACCACGAAAATTACGTTTGAAGTGACAGTGAAAAACTGCACTGCATTTTCAAAATATTTATTCAGACTTAATTTCCCGTGCTATGGGATATATTCAATCGTGTTTGGCTAAGTGTGTGCCCCCCTTTTTTTTTCTATTCACACAGATGGTTTTTTGAACAACAAAAAATACGGAATATTGTATATTCATTCAAAATTTCAGGTATCTTACACCCAGTATACATCATGTATTCAGTAAGTTTACTTTTGGGCAAACAAGAAAATGTTTGTAACATTCAATATTCAAAACAGTTTTCAAGAATAATTTATATTTAAAAAACATGCTTCAGAGATGTAAAAAAAAAAATTAATTTTTCAGTCCCGTAAAATAAAATGGAATTTTAAAATTTACATTAATATTTATGGCTAAATGAGGATTTCTAAACATCCTACGTAACACGCCTAAATAAAAATACAGGAATACTGAAAAATGCCAGCTATGTAATGCTCTGGCTAGCTTAATTAGCATATGCGCTGTTGCATAACATAAATTTCCTCTTTGTAGAAACTGACTAGATCAAATTATTCTTGCTTATGCTACTGAATTTGCATACGCCTCCATTAACATATCAGTCACTATGGGTTCAAAGGAATTACTTAAAAAGCATGCAATTTTCTAATTTTATTTTTAATAAAAGTTTTTACCAGACCAAGATGCAGATATCAAGTAAAGAAAAAAAATGAATTGAAATAATAAGTCCACTAGTTGAATAAGATAATCACACTTAACATGATTCAACAAACGATAAACAATTATGATTGGGAATTATTATTTATAGGTTTGAATTTTCATATAATATTTTTAATGACTCTACTTATGTTTCGAATATGAATTACAGTTATCAAACATATTATTGGCAATCATATGAACGTAACAAAAAAATCAGCAAAGCTTACATTTATCTAAGACACAAGCAAAAGCATGCAGAAAAATACTATTATGCTCACCGGATCCACCCAATATTAGCTGCTTCATAATGATTGCCCTACTTTGTGTTCACGCATCTCTAATTTACATAATTATATGCACTGGACTCAGCTCTGGACGATAGACCATTGTAGTAGTGTCTAGAGCCGCAATACTCCTCTGGTGATTGCTGCTGGAAGGACCCGCTACTTAAACGGATCTCTCCCCCTCGTCAGCAGAACTGGTCATCCTCGGCCGCCTACCGGTACCATAGTCCTGGCGTCGACTCGCGTCCCAGCTACTTCATTGTGGATTCACCATAGCTGATCGAACACCGTAGCTGGCACCTGTCACTCGTCGTACCTCTCCTGGCCGGGGTAATGGACGTCGAACTCCGTATTTGAATGCTACGTTGATTCAGGCCTGGGTCCTCTGACGACGTGCGGGCAACATCATCTCTACGCAGTTGACTCCTTATAATGCATACAACTTATATTGGTAGCTTAACGATGCAAGATTAAATCTTTCTCTGTTCTGGATTGATGAATTGTAGTGCAGTACAAAGGCCTATTTCAACATAAATTTTCTTCTAATCAACATTTACGTGGAACCTTATGCTTATGCTGCCTCCATACTTTGAACCTTTTTTAGAAGCACCAAAACTGACGTTCGGTTATTTGTTCTTAATAAATCTCCGTTGTCAATTCCAATCTGGCTTGTTTATTTTTTACCAAAGAAAAGTACTTCTTGACATTCAAAATGCAAGGATAAAGTTACAATTAAATATTAAACTTCCACCTGCGAAGGCTTTCTAGAACAGTTTCTCACATACACTTTGCATACTATCTGACACTTGATATCAGAATGTAAATAATGGAATTCAATGCCAATACTATTTCACTACATAAAATAAAACAAACTAACATATCCAGGTGTTACACCTGATTAATTTCATCTTTTCACCACTGTGATATTACTCCCGACATTTGCAAAAATCAACTTTGGTGTGAACCTTGTGATTTTTTATTATCGTTAAAGATTGGTGTAAGATTTCTGTGGGCATTTGGATTGAATGAATCCCCTGCCTTGAGTAAACCTAAGGAGGATACTAAAAAAAAAAACAGACTAATTTGTCAAGCTACGTTTCTTTGTTTTGCTCTTAAGCTTATTTTTGGCCTTGAATAAAGTCAATTTAAATGCTCACAGAAATCTTAGATTTGTATTAGTATTTTAAGATAGTTTAAGTTTAAACTGTTATTATTCACACAGTTAAAAGTATAATACGGTAGCAACTAACTCAAAATAAGACTTTTCTGGGTCACTAATTACGAAACTATTGTATACAAATAAACAAGTCCTACAGAATATCGCTCTAAATATTTTGAGGAGAGATTCAGAAATGAAAAATGAGGTAGCATTTGCAATGCAACATAGAACCTTGTACATTTACTAAGGTATAAATCCTCCTTTGAAATAAGTTTTGTTTGTTATTAGTATTTTTAATGCTTCATAAATAGATTAAGTTAAATTACAACTCGCGTAACATAGTTCTATGGAACAAATGCCCTGTATTGCCTCAAACCCTAATGAAATTGATGACGATAGCTGTTTATATTCAATGTTTAAAATTCATTCTACCACCTCTTTTGCGTATTTACTTGTCTCCTGCGTGTGTATAAATATATGTTCCTTGTTGTGTTGATAAATCGCATTTAGAAGTGTAATATTTTATTTTCACATTACCTGACATATCCTTTATTTTCGCATCACCTGGCAGTGGCCCCCCTCACTGCATAGCACCATTTTAACATAAGCTTATATGGAACTCTGATGCCGGTTTGTTAAGTGCTACAATCTCTTTTTAAAAATTACCCGCTGACTGAAACTGCACAGAATACACTGTTTTCTATTAAAACGCACGCAATGTTACAAGCGGCGGCGACAATGCCAGATATGTATAGGCAATATCAATATTTCCTGCGAGGAATTGCACACTTACGCCAACAGCAAGAGGAGTGCAAATAAACAACTTCAGTATTGTAAAATTATTTACGTAGCTTACACGTGTTTTCAGCAATTGTTCGAAATACGCTCCAAACAACGTCTGTGCAGAAGGTACAGCGACTTATCACAGACTGACTCACAACGCTCAGCTCACGACGATTACCATTTACGTCATCAGTGGCAGTCACAATTTATCCTGTGAGGTCGTCCACACTGGTTAAACGAGTCAGATGAACAATGTTTCATCTAGGACATGTCGGGAGCTCTTGGTGGCCTTGCTGCAGGACTTGTACGATCAATCCGCCTGCTGGGATACGCGATATCAAGGCACTGCAGCACATTCTGGTCGTAGTGAGGCTGGGGTCCATTGTGTTGGTACCTCAACTTCTGAAAGATAGCCAGCAGAAACCCTTACAGTAATATTTAAAAACGGCGCATACGTGAAATAAGTGTTTGGGAACATGTTCTAGTTATACTCCCAGTCCTACAAGCCCAGATGTGGACAGCAAATATCTGTAGATGACCGTCCATGAACGCATGTGGATTTGTATTATCCACAGAAGAATGATTTCTAGTGTAAACCGTCCCGTCTGAAGTTGTATTGGTCCGCTGACAGTATCCTGTGTGGAATGTCGGTATCGTCATCCACGTGTTACATGGATCATTGTAAGAATTCAGATCCAGGTGTGAAATGTTGAAGGGTTCAAACTTGAAAATACCGCACAAGATGTGAATATATACAGCGTTTATTCATTGTCCCAAGCTGGAGTGTGCATCACTTAAAATTGCTCTACGGACGCGGCGGGCAATAGTTGACCGATGAAAGGTAAATTTATGTAACAAATCCTCGTTGAATTTTGGCGTGCACTTCGATCGTGGTTGGCCATCGCCGTAAGGAGTTATGCCAACGGAATGTGTAGGACAATTATGGCATATTCATATTTAATCATAATCGAGTAATTCTGCGTTACTAAATGACAAACATGTATTCAAACTCTGGGTCAACTTGAATGGAAGATTAATAATACAACAGTCCGTCCTGTCAGTCTGTAGCAGGAGACTGTGTGCTTGGCAAAACGTAATCGTAAAATATTTCTTGTCAATATAATACAGTAACAGAATTTTGCATCATTATTTATCGTATGCTGTGAATACACTAAGATGTTATCTATAATTTGTATTAGAATAACATGAAACTTGAATACGACAGCAAGTACTGAACACAGGTACAGTACTATTACGGAGGATAGTCAACGTACGTGATTCCCTCATGTGTTAGTTACATATGGTGAGGTTTTGAGTACCTTTGCTGTAATATGCGACGTGCTCTCAGGCGCAATATGCTGTGCGGTGGGTCAAATGCATTTCGGCCAATTTCCTCTAGCATAAGAAAACGATACTGATATGCTTACTCAATTGCAGCATAAGCGCGTAAACCAAAACACACATTTTATTATTTTGCCTTCAGGAATCATTGGTAAAAACCATCGCTTTCTCACCTTAGCGTGCAGATTTGTTCCCCACATTACAGGCAACGTATCTCTACCCTAAAAATTTTGCATTGAAACATATCTATTTCTGTTCATTGTATAATACAGCTCAACGAACCGACATCAGATCTATTAAACCTAGCTTTTCTAATGCCGCAAACATTGAGGGCGGGCACTACAACTTTAATTAATATGGAACGTATCTATTACGAGCATTATAATTTGACTTTACAGAGATTCTCATATTCTAAAATCCAATTTGTAAATTCAATTTTTGAAGGGCGGATACCTCCTTCAGTTATTTACAAAATATTATGTCGCATTGTACTTTCTATCTCATGTATCCTAACCTTTTTCGCCCTGGTCATTTTCTTACTTGTGAGTCTTAAATGCATATATGAGATTTTTTTTCTGGGAACTATACAAGGAATTATATCAAATGCAGTCAAAAACAAGTACTACTCAGAACCATTATTTGACCTGTCCATGAGTGTGATAAATATTATACATAATATCTTATAGTGGCGAGAATCAATGCCATAAGCCCTTGTCACCTTAGCAGCCAACACAAATGAGGAAATATGTATGCAATTAAAAGACGGGACTTGTTCTTGGCGGTAAATTCAAACATTTAGTAACGAACCATAAACCAGGTGCAGGCCTATGCGATGGTGTCATAGATCAGCTCTTTCCTCTGTCTCCTGTTGCCCTCTCTGTCAGTATGCTGCGTGACACGATGAGGAAGGCTAAAGAGTAACTAGTTTATCGGACACATACCTCCGGTCAGAAGGGCATAGACGGGTGGAAAGCAAATTGCCGTGACATCCATCACAGCTACATGAACTCAATTCACCCTGCAAAAATGCGTAAAAATTCCCGAAAATTTTGTTTGGTCAACTTTACCGTGCAAATAAACATTATTATAACTTTATTGAAGGCTTTTGAATTACACACACAGATATAGATATATATATATATGTAGATATACTTCAGCAGTGTAATCATAAAGTTAGTCTCGGAACGCTCTGACCTTAACAGTACTTAGTGATATGTAAAGGGGAAGAATACCGGTTCTTATTTCGTAGTTAAAACGGGTGTTGTGCTGTGGACACAGCAGGAACCGCGTACTAGGCATAACACACTGCTGAGGCCAAGACAACTATAGTTGACTCGGTGAAAGAGTAGTCTGTTGTTTCAAGAATCAACCTGTTTGTAGTAAACATTGTAGACACGCCACGAAGGCAGAGACAACCTCACTTAGTTCAATTAAAGAACTTAGGTCGTATTGTGGGCCTGAGGGAGGCTGGATGACCCTTCCGAAGAATTACCCAACGCGTAGGACGCGAAGTGTCTGCTGTGCATCATTGGTGGTGCCTGTGGTCCAACGATGGTGCACATTGCTCCGTCTTAATAATATCAGGTGTATTATGTTATTAAAGCGAAAATGTTTGGGTTTGTCATAGCTCAATGCAAAGATTGGGTTGGTTCAAACGTCTTTATATAAAACCCAAGTAAATAACAACTAACACAACTCTCTACGATCGTTGAGTTAAAGCGGGGGAGTCAATTATAATTACTGCCAACAGATTATGCAGAGGCCACGTTATTATTAATTAGATCATTTTATCTGAAACCATTGGAACTTATTCACCTTAATCTTGATGCCGAAGGCTGCTTTGCATCACGACTCTGTGGCGGCAATCCACGGTACGCCCTTCTGCGGTCCTCTTGAGCCCGCGGCGGCTGACGTCAGGCCTGGTTTCATGTCTTCACCGGTGCTAAATATTCGCCGCGGGTTTACAAACTTCCAGAACGTCGCTCAGCTTGTGGCCTCGCCCCGATTACAGCAGTGTGTCGCCTCTCGTGTGTGGGGTGTCCGTTCTATCCCACACCGCAGCAACATGCTCGGCAACCTGGTTCCGGAAGACAGCGGCATACGGATTCCCGGATAGACTGCCGCATCAGTCAAGTGGCCATTACTGATCGTACGGTGACCGCCGCACAGATTAGGGCCACAGTTGTGCCCAGAGTGTCAGCTAGGACCATCACCAACTGTTTGCTGGATGTTGGACTACGATCAAGGGTGCCACTCGCCAGGCTTCCTCTCATACCTCTACACCGTGCAGCCCGCCTTGGATGTTGTCGCGAAAGATGCAACTGGTGGGGTGAATGACGCGGAGTTGGGTTTAGTTATGAGAGCAGATTCTGCCTTAGCGCTAGCTACGGTCGTTCGCGAGTGCGACGTCGACCAGGAAAGTGGCAACAACCAGAGTGCATATGGCAGTGACATATAGGATCAAATTCTGGCATCATGTCTGGGGAGCAATAGCCTACAATGACCGTAGGCTTTTGTTGTTTCTGAGGGAATATTAAACAGTGAACGCTACAGTCAGAACATCATTCAGCCCATTTTGTTGCCGTTCCTACAATACCAAGGAGATGTCCTCTTCCAGCAGGATAATGCCCGTGCACACACGTCTCGTTTTTCCCATAGCGCTCCCGAAGGTGTTCGTAAACTCCTCTGGCCAGCACGACCATCAGACCTGTCTCCAATTTCACATGTGTGGGACATGATGGGAAGGCGTTTGGTGCGGTCTGCAATACCAGCAACAAATCTCCACCAGTTGCAACAACGGGTGGAATTAGCCTGGAACACTTTTCCCCAAGATGACATCCGACGACTTTATGATCGTCTCTACGCATGACTGCAGGACTACATCGTCACTAAAGGAGGCAATAGGCTATTTAAGATAAAGTGAGCACTTCTGAAAGCCCTGTTATTCAGAACGATATTCAATAAATATATTTTATTTTAATCTTTGAAGTTAACTTCCAAGTGCGGTGGGATATACACACTGTGATTATTGCTTACATAGCAATATTTATTTTTAAACGTTGACTAAAGGATAAAAAATGACAGAAACGGGAAAGAATCAAGGGCCTCAGAAGTGCTCACTTTAACGTGAACAGCCTATACACAAGATACTGTCATTGTTGTCCAAGACACTCTGCAACCTCTGTCCATAGGTGTAAGACCCTGTGATCATAATCATGTAGTGTACAACGTGTGTAATTATTGAATACAACCTTCGGTATTCATTTTTCATTTTCCTCCAGTGTATATTGTAACACTTCTTCTTCCATAAATATATTTAAATTATTAAGATAAAAATGATATATTTTGTATTTTACTAACGAAGCAACTGAAATGAATATCCAACAAACAACAATAGTTTAATCTTGTTTTTTGTAGGCAGTCAGGCCCCTTAACAAAGAACAAGATGGGGGTAAAAGTCAGAGGGCCGTGCTGCAAAATGCCAAAGGAAGAAATAAAGGGGAAACGAGATAATTTTTTTTGCAAATTATGCCATTGTGTCCCGATGTTTTAATTTCTAAATTCATCAGGGCCGTTTATAAAATAATGTGTTGTTCCTAAGGTACTTATAAAGAAAAGTGAGCATGAAAATATAACATAACATTTTCAATCGCTATGGTTCTGTTTCGTAAGTTCATCCAAAAAAAAAAAAAACAATTATTGCCGACTTGAAATGAATTATTCTTGTGCAACATAATAAAAAAGATTTCAAAGCAATGTCGGGACGGCGTTCCTGCACATTCCGGCTCCATTATACACAGACATGTGTGTGTGTGTATATATATATATATATATATATATATATATATATATATATATATATATATATATATACTCGCAAGTACATGCATAATATTTGGAAGTTCAGCTTACTCACAAACTGAACCAGTTTTGAAATCAGTAATTGAAATGTTTCCGTCTGTACCTGGAAATCCGAGAACGAAGGTAAAAAGTGACTGGTGCATCATTTAATTAAGTGATGGTAGTGAATGCGGAAATTGGTAAACAAAATATGCTCTATGATTTTGTTTAGTTAAAAAATATATATATTTATATATTAAAAGTATTTGTTACACGCATGTATTTAAACTTCTAGTAGTACTACAGAGTAACATAAATAACGCAATTATTCTAGTCACTTTTTGTTGGCATCGTTGACTTTCATATATGGTGGAAGGATATGTAACGGGTAGGAATCGAAAGTCGAAACCTGAGCGTTGCCATAAATAGACAAAAAAAATGGATCAAACCGACAGTAATATAAATGTGTGTTTACCCCACTGATATTGTCTTGTTTTCAAGTACACGTTTTAATTATTGCTTCATTTGGTAAACATGAAAATTGTTTAGCGAAGCTTTCAAAACAATAATTGCTTCAATGAGTACAGAATACCTGCCAATTATCACCTCATAGAAATAAAAACTTTTGTCAATAGCAGCCACGTACGCTTTTAACGAGTAACGATTTTCCCGTGAAAATGTTTGCGCATATGCTTAAATCGCATACAAGAGTGCCCAAATAACGATATTAAATACTCACAATGCAAAATGCAGCAGACGTAATCAAATTAAACGTAACTTCGCGATATGTGGATCACAAGGGAGTGGGTGAACCGACACGATCTTACTTAGCACGCATTTCGTAACACACTATCTCGTGTCGGCACACTCTCCCTTTGTAATCACTTATCGTGAAGTTAGGTTGAGTAAGGTTAGGTCTTCTTGTATTAAACATGGTTAATGAACCTAAACGAAATGTAATTTGCATTAATTTTACGTATTTTATCCCACAATTTCCTTCCATCTTCATAGCCTTACCCACTGTCGGATTTGTTAGAATGCACTGCAAATATCGTGTTTATCCTAGTGAATTCATGTTCAGTGTAATTAGTAATTTTCATTTAACGTTGTTAAGGAACCCAAATGAGATGAAATTTACGTACTTTTTACGTGTTTTACCGCACAATTTCCCTGATCTTCATAACCCTTCCCGTGATCGCATTTCTTATTGTGTACTGAGCATTTATTGATGTCCCTAGTAAATTCGTGTTCTGTGTAATTAGTAAAGTCTATTTATATTATATGCCGTTAATTTTTCTTTTGTTTTCGGAAAAGCCCCTATTACGTATAATTACCCCTTATTACACCTAAAACCAAATTTAATGCGTACTCTGAGTGTTTTGAAAAATTATAGGATTAATGTTTTGGCTGAAATCGATCTTTGAGTGCATCCATTACGTGTATTCTTTGAAATATTTTTAACTTGATCTATTAGGATTCTATTTCTGAGTGAGGTAAACTGGAATTGCATGTATGGCTACAATGTTAGGTGTGCTAACCTGTCCATGGGAACAAGGAACCTGACAAAGAGAGCAAGCGTAATAACTGTCTAAGCAATTGATGCCATATCATGGTCCGTGCGAAGACTTTCAAAAATGTGAATTATTTTTGTGACTTAGCAGAGGTCGAAAATAATGAGCAGGTATTCGAAGCCTAATTTTCTTAAAAAAAAAATTAAATGGTTGGCCATTCCACTTACACTTAATTCGTTACTGAGTCTGCACTATGTCACACTTAATTTACTTGACTGACCAGCCACAAGTTGATAGTTTCATTGCCAGTCGCTGACCGGGAAAGCGATCTTCCATGATCTGTCTGTCATGAACTTCTGCATGGCGTAATTTGTACGAAGAACCCCAACGATGCATGCAGTATTACTCAAAAATAGCGAAACCGTTTATCATCGCAATATGTAATGTGTAAAGCGTATGAATGTATTCTGCAGCGGTAAATTTTAGAGATGCTTGAAATTTCGCAGTAAGAATATCTAGACTCGATACATAAAATATCAATATGGAGCCAAGACTGTGAGTCAGTAAATACGACCCCACTTTAAAATAGCTAAAACGTAGTTATTGTGGCGATAGCTGCGTTTCACTGATTTAATTACCTCTTCGTGGCGCTGCGAAATGGCGAAAACATGTGAACAGGTAATATTTTAGAACTTTGTAAAGCTCTTTGAATGCACAATACACATTTATTACCGAATTGGTACATGTTATTAAGTGATGAAACGATTGCTGTTCACTTGGCATTGTATTTGTTTACGCAACGTTAAGTAGTCGCACAGAGTATTGGGAGAAGTGTTCGTCTTAGCGTTATATGCTGTATGTTTTGTGTCATGGTACGATATCACCCATTTTTACAATTATTTATGACTAATTAAATATAGTCCATTCACGGTGGCTGAGATATTAGCACGCTCGCCTCCAACCAAGGCGAACCGGGTTCAATCCCCTGCCGGGTGACCGGATTTTCGCAAGTGGGACTCGTGTCGTACGATGCCGTTGGTCGGTGGGTTTTCTCAGGATACCACGTCCTCCCCACCGCATTCATTCCGGTGCCACTCCAACCTCACTTAAATTACCCTCATCGGCTCAAGACCTCGCTGTTAAGAGCCGCCCAAATCTCTTCACTTCACTGCTCTATTTTATAGAAGAGTAAATATCGTAAACTTAGGGCTATTTACAGCGGTATTTTTGCCGACTATGCCACATTTCAACGACCACATTTGTGTTCCAACAACCAAATTAAAAATTGGCTGGAAAATATAGACTTCCTTTTGTGTACTAAAAATATTTGCATTGAAATATTCCATAGATGTAAGCAAATTAGAATAGCGACAGCAGCTTACGATGACACGCATATCGCAATAAGGGCGGCCCCTTACATTTGAAGTTAAGCAACTGTTTATGGCGCACTGTACAAGACTATACAACGTGAAGAATTCATAAACAAGTAGTACAGAGACCATAAAAAATTGTCGCAGAAGTGCGATTTATGATGTATATGAAAGAGGAACGAATAAATTTTGCAACATTATAAAATATTTTATTACAATATACATTCTAAATGTTAAAAATTAATCGATCGATAGTCAGCATTTTTAACAAAATGTAAGAGCATTTCCGTTTTGGGTGCTTCGGAAAGCAGAATGTACAAGAAAAACTTCGCCATGGAATATCGTCATAATATTTGATATAATTTCATGTAAGAATATTGCAATAATAATGTAGGAAATAATTTTTCTATTGGATTTTATGTGCGTCCATTTGTCACAAACATGTATGGCTGAAATAGGCGTAAATAAAGTTAATTATTAAATCGATACAATGTATTATTACTGTGATTTTCTTACATGCAATCATAATAAGTATTATGACGAGCTGCCATGAAGATGATTTCCTTGTAAATTCTGCTTTCCGAAGCATCCAAAACGGAAATGCGCTTCAATTTCGTTAAAAATGCGAACACTATTGATCGATTCGTTTTTTAATTTTAAAAGTATATTTTAGTAAAATATTTTATAATATTTCAAAATATAGGTATACAATCTTCTTTCATATAAATCGCACCTTTTTTTGGAAATTTTATGATCTCTGTACTACTTTTTTTTAGGAGTTCTTTACGTTGTACAGTCGTGTGCTCCATTTCCAGTTGCTTTACTTGAACCTTAAGGAATAAGATTCGACTGCAATATAAAAGTACGGCTTTCATGCGAGGAGCAGGCGGCAAGTAGTTGGTTTCGTAGGAGAGGTCCAGATGCCGTTCATCTCCAGAGAAAATACGCACGAGCGTGCATGTAAACGGCAATGGTTTTTAGCGCCAGCGCTGTTAGCGGACGTTCCCAACCCTGCTGCCGCGCCGCGCCGTGCGGAGCAGCTAATCGCCAGCGGTGGAGATGAAAAGCCTCCATCAATAAAACCGCCTCTCAAACGTGGCAGTCTGGGCTTGAACCAGCACATCCTCGAGTTGGAGCTCGGATCGATACACCGATGCTCACGCGCCGCGTGAAACTGTACTCGCTTGCCAGTAACATTCATCTACGAGCATTTAAACAGCACAAACAGTTACGTGCAAAATTCGAAGTTTATTGGCGCCTAGAAAAATATATGAGGACAGAGTTCATGTCTCGCTACATTACACAATTATTACAAGTGGTTATAATCCCTTGAGGCTGTTTCGGATGTCCAAATCACGCTTCACTTGTAATTAACTTTTACTTTTCGAAATGCGAGAGTAAATAAATGCTCCGTTACAGGAAAAATTAGTTTACTTTATTTATCTCATATGGTCGTATGCTCAGTCGGAAATCAAACCTCGAACCCACGCTTCAACAATCCTGGAAATTACATCGAATATTGGAACATAAATGTCATATCTCGGTCAAAAATTTACCAATTCATATCATATTTGGCAAATATATAGTACTATGTCCAGCAATATGAATGATTTTGTTTAAAGTGGATTTTTCAAGTTCATATTTTCAAAATGGCGGTGAGTTTACAATGTTGTATTTACGAACCTATTTAAACAATTTTAACTTAACTTGGTAAACTAGTAGTCTCTCTGCAAGCGTCATATGAGCTTATACATACTCTTTTCTGTGACCTACTAGAAGATAACACCACAAACGAAATTAAACATTTGTTTTATCTCGGGAGCAAGGATATAATTCCTGCCAATTTCATGTGACAGCGTATACTTTTGCCAAATTAAATAAAAAATAACCATGTAAATGGGATTTAGTAATGCAACTTGCTTAGTGATAATTTATGACCAAGACAAATTGTTAGCAAAATTACAATATCGAAATGCTTTTCCGCATAAATTTGTTTTGTGCTGTTGTAATCATTTCACTGCTCTTAAAGTGGTGGTAATTAAGAAACACGTCATGTAAAATAACATAATAGTTACTAAAATGCAAAATTAAAGAACATTGTACTTTAAGTTCTATATAAGAATTAAGTGGATCTTTAAGGAGAAAATGTTCCATGATTTATATTTTAAAGCGTTCTCCTCGTAATAGGGTTAGTGACGGAACTTTAAGTCGGCATACAGCTTCGCGGTATGTTTACGACGAACACCGTTCGAAATAAATAGCCTGCCATTAAAGTTTCAACATAAAGGACGTTAAAAATCACATCAAGTTTTAATTGGACCGAGTTCCCACCATAAACAGAGGACATGAGTACCCTTACATCGCTGTGTGATGTACAGAATAAGCAGAAATAATTACTGCGTAACTCCAACACGGACGGCAATAACCGCTGATACACGACGCTGTATTGACATGAATAGATTTGGGATGTCCGTTAGGAGTATTTCCAAACATATTGCTTCGATGTGTGCCCGACGTCCAGCCATTGTGGCTGCGAGTGTACTGCGACAGGCCGATCGTCTTCCGCAGCAGACCAAGGAAGTAGTGTGACATGGTAGTGAAGAGATTTTGGCAACTCTTAACATCGAGGTCTTGAGAGCCGAAGAAGGTGAAGTGAGGTGAGTATGAAGCAGCGCCGGAATGAAAGGGTGGGGGAAATGGGAAATCCTCTAAAATAAAACCTGCTGACCAGAGGCGTCGTCCGGCCCGATTCCCACAAGAGAAAAACCCGGGAGCAACCTCGTCTGAAATTGAACCAAGTTCGCATTTGTGGGAGGCGAGCAGTCTAACCACTAGATCACCGAGGTCCCCTGTGACACGGTGATCTTCCAGGAACCGTCTGACGATGTGTGCCACATGCAGTCACTCATTGTGCTGTCTACGGGTCCCCATTATGGGCCTGAAAGGGGACAACAAGCTCCGGTAGTGTCCGAAATGACCAATTCGTTATTTTGTAATTTGTCATTCCGTAAGTTTCAATTCGGATATTGTCTACAGTCATGTTTTTAACACTCGCTGCAACACATTTTGACATTAAAAGTGAATATTTTTTTTTAGCTAGAATTAATGCTTAAAATGGACGCAATATTCTGCAATCAAGACTGGAATGTTACGAATATGTCGATAAATAAGAAAATTGTTATTTATGCAATAACGACTTTTAAAAAAATTTGATGCGAAATATATTAACAACGTACAACAATAACTTGCGTTTTAAAACATCTCTAGTGACCTTTATGAACAGTTATTTGTTTTAAAAAAACATTATCATTACGCATTCACTTATGTTTTTTGAAGATCAAAACCATAATGGTACTAATTTTGTCATTTTTGTATTTTTCAAACATCCGCTTGATACAAAATACGAAATACGAAATTACCAAGCACGTCACCATTGTTGTATACAAAATCGGGTCACGTGATCATTTCGTCTACCAATTCGGTCATTTCGGGCACGGCCTGCAACACTTGCTGTTCAGCGCACCAGCGGTGAGGATTAGGTGCGAGCGGGACTGAGATCCGATGGCATCTCGTGTCATTACTTCACGTGCCGGACTGGTATAACAGTGCATAATGCAAGACTCGGCAGGGGGTGCGCCACCACGTCACGGATGCGACCGCCGTGATGCTGGAAGCAGTGGTACTCGTCGGAGAAGACGACGACATGAAACTCGTCCTACCACGCACCATTCAAGTTGCAGATGCCTCTGTGTCGAGCAGTTAGTGGCGCCATGGCCCGACGCTGCAGTGGGCGACGAACCGTTTGTGCGGACACGGATACACGCACCGCACGCCTTAAATCCTGAGCGAGGGCGCTTGACGTGGCTGTACGGTCCGTGATCGCCGTATTATTATAAGTTTCGTCGGTGACTGCTCACACCGTCATGAACCTACTGTCTCGCAGCCGACCAAAATATTGGTCGGATCCTAAACGCTATTAAGAGTTATCAGTCGTTTAGGAAGGGGGAGCAATCTGGCTTCTCCAAGCTAGACGAGCGTGTTTGTGTTTCTGCGCACCGTCGACAACGTGCCAACAAAATATTACTAGAATTGCTTTTTTTTTAATTTCGCAACTCTGTTAAAAAAAAACACTACTTTAAGGTACGAACAGTCAGCTTTATATTGTTTTAGCTCGTAAACAATATTATATGATTACAAATATGTGTTTTATAAGAAAATAATAGCGTACTGTTTTCGTTGAATTTGTGAGGAGTTTGACAAACTGTGGTTGGTGGCCATGTTGAACAATATATATATACATATATCCTTTTGTGAGATATGAGATATGTACGTGTTACGAATGTGGCCCGGGTATTTAGCGAACTATTTGTGTATGCGGGAAAGAAAATTTTTTTTCCCAATACTAAGTGAGGAATGTTAGCAGATTCTAGCTTCTACGTAAAACTGTCCTAAATAACAAATGTACACGTCTTAAATCGATGATATCACCATTCCTAACCTTGGTGTCCGCCAAAGTGTACTGTAGAACTATAGGAAATCACGCATTCAACAGATTGCGAATTTCACAAACAATAAGTTTGCGTGTTTTGTAAATATGTCAACCATTAATATATTTATTGAAATGCACGTGGCCTGAAAAAGCCGTACTCCATATTTTTGTAGTGAGTGAATAATATTTGTTTGTCTATATCGTAAATTACACGAGTGTAACGGTTAACTTCGGTCAAGTGTGTGTGTGAGTGTGTGTGTGTGTGTGTGTATTGCTGCATCTATTACGAATGAATACGAACAGCGCTGTATATGAATCGTGTTTTGTTTTTCATTAAAGGTAAAATTTTCGAAGTTAAATAATTCTAATGTTATTTCCATACGAGCAAAATTTTCCACTGCTCCATCAAAATACCTAATATGCAAAACAAAATGCCGCACACACTTGTAAGAACATCAAAATAATGTCGTTTGACGAAAGGTGTGAAACCAAAGCCCCCTCTTTTTTTTTTTTCTGTAACTGTTTCCTTTTTCCCTCGAAATAAAATAAATAGAAACCCATCATATATAAGTTACTAATTACAAAAATTAATTTTTGGAATGCCAACCTAGCTATAATATCCTACATTAATTACTGAACGGAAGTTAGATAACACTAGTCTTTCAGTGTCAAGACAGGAAACACGAGGAAAGAGGAAAATGCAAGTATGCATTGGATTCAACGTTTCTCTACGAACGACCTATTCTTCACTGGCAAAACAGCTGCGGTGGAATGATAAATTGTGGCCGTGCTACTTTTCTAGAACTGTCAAAATTTACCCCACTTACATGAAATAGACTATAACAGAGCCAGCCCCAAGATATTTCAAACTGTAGGCTATTAGTGGCCGAAATATAAATGTACACAGGTTATAAGCTTTCGTTTTTAAAAAGATGTTACCGCATATCATCACATGACTATGTTTCACATATTTAAACAAAGTAAAAATTAAACAGCGGGGAGTTTCAATCCCATACCATACACACTCGTGTTGCGAAACATGCGACTTAACCGCAAGACCACCGAACACGTTATTCGAGGGATGAATAAATGTTTACGATAAGGTAATGGTAATTTATGAATAAATATTTACAATTGAGTATTTGTACATTTACGCGTTTGTAATATCACGCCACACGTAAAATAGTCTGTATTATGTTGTGCGTCATGTGTATTGCACGTTTGTAATACTTATAATAAATATGTGCATGTTTATTCGTATCGTAAATGAATGTGTAGGAGATTTATAACTCCATACAACACACACGTGCTGCACTGACTTTATACAACACAATATGTATTTCCGTATCATTGAAATACAAGGCAACATATCATACCGACGCCCGCCATATTGGGTTACCTACGAAATTCTAGCCTGCCAACAGCTCGTGAGCAGTTGATAAGAACCAACTCCACTCGTGATGTCATTCGACCTTCATTCCAAGCTGAAAATACCGAAAAGTGGTCTAAGCTGATAATTGTAAAGAATCTAGTGTTTTTCGTCGGAAGGAGAGACGTAGAATAACCTCCCCCAGATGCCCGTCCTCATACTCGAGGCGCGACGGGGGCCGTCAGCTCCCTCGGCGTGCTCAACCCTCCCTTCTCGGTCCACTGATCCCGTACCCGTTCACCGTGGCTGCATTTCTTACAACTTGGGAACTATTTCCGCCGAAGTGTAATCCGCAATCCCGGAAAGGGAAACAATTCTCCCGTGGCCAAATGCGTAAAATTGTTCGTGTGATTGTCGTGTTCGTTGACGCGGCATGCTCCCCTGTTTGTGCACACAAACAGCCGGGAAACACTGTCACTACCGCTCAGTGGCTCCGTGACCTCGAGTTATAAACCTCTTTTCAGCGTCTCCATTGGTGCATGTGCTAAGGCACTTGGCTGAACATCTTATCACGCCACTGACCTACCCTGCTCTACGAATACCCAATCTGCGGTCCTTAAGGTTTGTCCTTTTTGATGCTGCAATTTTATTGCCTATAGGATGTTCACGGTAAAATTGGCACTTTTGAAAGCCCTGCTTAAAATTTACTTGTATGCACGTTGTGTATTCCTCCGCCATATGTAACATTAACATTGCCATGGGCCTCGTCACTTTATTCGTGCGTCGGTCAAGTGAAACTTTAAAATTATTAGAAAAGGAAATACGCTACAAATTTGCTAATTTTTACACTCCTATACGTTGAAGAAAAAAAAAAAAAAAAAAAACAAAAACAGAAAGCTAAAGAATTAATTTTATGTTGTCACACGTTTTATTCTACTTTAAGATATGGAACTATTTTACATCCATCGTTACCATCTTCACTGGGCGAATGCCATTCAGTGCGCCCATTAAAATATATGCATGCAGAGGCAGTGACTTTTTCTAAGGTTCATTTCTAAAGTGCTCACTTTATCATGAACAGCATTTAGCAATACATATAACGTAAAAATGTAATATTTAGTAGATTTTTGTTATTATTATCGAGTCAGATCAATGTCTGTATAAGATATTAACTACACAATAAATAAGTGATATCGATATTTCTTAGGTGTTATTCTAATAATTACTGTGTATTCCCCGAATCACATTGATGTCGAGTGTAACTAAATAATTTACTTGCAGAGACATGTAAATTAAAATCAGCAAATGCTTCATCTGCGTAGATAATGTCTTCTTTATTAATACTTGACGGTGTGTAAACTTCTGAAATTTGAAGGTGATCGCCTGAGTAGGCCGCCGAACTGAGAGCAGAGTTCCAGCAGAAAACGTTTTATTATAAAATCGTCTAACGTGCCGGAGTGAGGTCTGCTTACGAATAGCATTTATGTACGTTACGCATCTGTAAATTTTTATCAGTTCCTCCATTTCTCTATAAAGTGTGTTTTGTGATAGTGAAGATGCTCAAACGGGTGTTTTCACTTTCATTTTTATGTATGAATATTCCTGTACCAAACATTAAAAAGGAATACGGACGTGCATTAAACCTTTTGTTTTTATTATTACGCCATAAAATGGTAGGGTATCTGCTGATAGTCTCATAGAGGCGCGTTATCGACAGCAAGACAGAACACCGGTTCAGGGCTTTGCGCGTAGAAGCGATGAGTGTTGATGCGCATGTCTCGGTCGCCCCTAGCGCTCCCACGCTTTTAGGCCTCAGGCGTGTAAAAATTCCCTTCAACCTGGCGGCCACCATAAGTAAACTGTATTTAATTTAATGTTGCCTATAGAAATATAGTTCGCAAGGAGTTAAAAATCAACACCTTTAAAGCGTAAGATCGTAAAACCAAAATTAAGTATTAATGTTTTAGCGCAGATATTGAACAAATTGGAGCGAAAATATGGCATAAAATTGCTAGCACCATAGATTATAAAAAAACCGGATGCTACTGGGTCAGGAATGATGGGCGTTAAGGTGCAGTTTCTCAGCTTAAAATGTAATATCCCTTAAGTTCGCATGCAATTATTGATGAATAAATAGTATATTTCTGCCAACATGCATGTAGTGCATAGTATGGTAGCGGAGTTTTGGCTTCAGGTACTTAATTTTAACTTCGTTAACACGGCATGGCCATATATCGAATATGGTATACGTATAAGCTCTTACGGAATGCGGACACAGAAAATTCGATATCCCGGACTTCACACAAACGAGCTTAGTTTGATTACCTGTAGAATACCCCCGCCATTTTTTAGTGCAAAAATCTCTATAAAAGAACCATATTATTTGAAGTTTTTGGTGGCATGGTTTTTGGTGGCATGAGTGCAAATTCATTTATACCTCTGTCAAAAGTAAAAATAAAATCTCTTTTGTAATCAACATACCTCGAAAGAATGTGACTGCCTCCATTGTTTTATTTTAACCTACGTTCTATTGCATTGCAGCTCGGACAGTAAAAAACCATAGCTTCGCGTCTGCCTACCATGCCAGCATGGCGTGTTCACGTTTGCGGCTGTTAGTTCCGTTCGCCGTTTGCCGCATCTGGTTGACGATTGCGTACAGTGGTTTCAACTCGTACCTGGAACAGGACGCGCGACATGATCGTGCGGGTTTCATTATTATAATGTGGTTTTTCACAATGCATGTCAGTGTGGTAACTGCTACCGAGCTGCGTGGAAATGGGCGCGGTGGTGCTACAAAAACAATGTTTCCGTGTTAATGAAACACATCGTTGCGCGTGGCGAACCACGCCATTCATTATTCACATCACTGAACCGGCAGTTTCCGGAATTGTATTTTTATCTACCAGCTAATGCATCGAAGTTGCTATTTTTTACATAAACTAGGTCGAGTGGGCATAAATCACTCGCATATTTGCTTATGCAGGGCAACACAGTATATTTTCCTCCACTGTGAGTAAGTTATCTCTAGTCTGAAATTCTGCCGTTCATCGCAATCGAAATCAAGTTATTTTGAAGTGACAAAGTATTTTTACTGACTTTATTAAAAATGTTTGTTTTACGTTTTAAAATGTACTAGATCTTCGTGTGATAAACATTATTTCATTGGTGATTGTAATATTGGTACTGTTTTCTTCTTAACATACTCAAGTAAACATGTTTAATTAGAACGCTTCAGAAATACCATTTAATTTAAAGATATTTAAGAGGGAATGACGGATTTGCAAATATATACAGAATTTTCCGAATTTATGTAGTAAAATGCATACATTGTTGGTCATAATGATAATAATTTTGTAGTGAACAGGAAACGCAGTGTCAATGCTTTTTGGTGATTGTTCCTCAATAAATTACACAGTCATCGTCTCATGAAATAAATTACTTACTGTACTGAAGTTTTTGGATTGCGTTCGATTGATTGCCTCGCAAATTTAAATTATCCGTGTGCGACCTTAGAACCGGTCGCGCAAGACATTTTCTTTGCTTCCAACTCGATGCGGTGGTATACTCTTTGCTCGACTCGGATCCGCTCCTCTTTGCTACCCTCTTCGCACTCCACCGCTTTCCCATCCGCTCGTGCATCATGATTATTTATTTCAGTTTTAATAGTTTATTTAAGCAGCTGCAGGGCTGGGGATCTCCCTATTCTACGCTTTCCCGTCACCTGATCGCGTCGCCTGCAAGACAACATCGAAATGGTTTAAATGCCGCACTTGCCGTCCTTCTGGATGCAGATGCCGCGATGTGGCTCACATTAATTAGACTTCTGGTCCTAAATTTCTCCAGTCCTTTCCAGTTGGTTACGAAGTGGAATCTTGTCAAGTTTTTCTAATAATTGTTTTAATCATTATTTAAGGTTTGGTATATATTAATTTTCGATTTATAGTCTTTGCAAGGTGTATTTCAATTTTATATATTCATCAAGTTTTGTGATCAATTCATAAATATTATTTTGTTATCAAGAGGGAGTTTGAATGTAATGGTATAGGATAATCTAATGCTTTTTTTGTATGTCAGAATTAATTCGAATGATCCATCAAGTGTGCCTTGCAGACTTTATGTACTTATTTATTCAAAATACAGTGTGTATAAATCGATCTGTCTTAATGTTTGTGCTAAGACACAAATAATTTCAACGCTTACTCCACTACACTTTTTCTCATATCTGCTTTGTCATATCTGTTGAATGAAATGGCAGAGGTAGGACTTATCTACACCCTTACGAAAGAAGAACTTTTGACTCTACTACGGTACTTCGAGTTTGAAGCTGCTCAGCTGCGCCGAGCTGTAGTGGACTTGTCAGCAAGGGTTGATGACACAACCCTCTCAGTGCATGGTCTCAGTGAGTGTTATCAATGGTCCACCTAAATTTGATTAACTTTTCCTAGTAGCATTGCAAAACATAATACCTTTGACATCCCTTGAGCCCATCAGAATTTTATATTTTTATTTATTGCAGTGAGCAAAATAACTAGTTTATTCTTGAATTCCGAGGATAGTCTTTTGAAAGCCATAACAATCAAGTGTGAGGGATTCATACTGAAATTACTTCGTGAAGAAATCAAATAATTTGGGAGGTGGCATCTTTGCGGGCTTCTAGCATAGAGTGGTTAAGGTTTTGTTTCCCCCGTGCATCAAGCGTAATTGCGAACGTGACTAAATTTATAGATACCAAAGACCGGGCGAGCCAATGTAAATATTTATGTATTATATATGCGCATTTCATGATGCATTGTGTTTACAAATAACAGAATGTGAACAAGTTATTGTCAGTATAGAAAATTTGACTCCACACGTGCATGCTCAATGCACATTGGTTTCAGTTCTATGTATTTTCGCGAGCTACATCAGTTAGCTGCGAAAGTGCCAGGCCATCTTGTAGCCTGTAGCGAGCATAATTTGTGTTTGCCACTTGCCTTACTAGCCAGCCACGACAGAAATTCTGCATTCTACGGGCAAATTTCTCATATACAGGTTGTAGAGCAATGTGTCTTTTCCATGTGGTGCAGCAACTGTGTTGTTCAGGGACACTTAGAAAGGGATTGTCAGCATAGCAAGCTTACGGTGTCTGAAAGAAAGGGTTTTCGTTGCGGTGAGCTTGGGTACCTGCGTAGGACTTGTCCCAAGGCGGGAAACGAGGATTGACTGGAACTAGGCGTGGGTTTTCTAGTCGGGTGAAGGTAAAGTCCCGCACATGATTAGAACGTGTACAGTGTTAATAACATGTGGGAAGAGGAATTCTTCTGCCTTATTTAACACTGGGGCTACTCATTGTGTTTTGAGTAGCACATTTTTGAAACACCTATTGGAATGGAATATCGTATCGAAAGGGCATGTCATATGTGTGTTCGAGAAGCTTTTGTGTGTTGCAAATGGTGACGATATTAGGAGCAACATAATTGTGAACTTACATTTAAAATTCGGTAGGTTTTCTTGGACATTTCCTTTTTGTGTATTTCTATACCTATCCTATGACGTCATTTTAGGGCTCTAGTTCCTAGGGAAAACGAGGGAAACAGTAAATCTGGACTAATTGTATTTTTCCATTTGGTTTACTCCGAACATCCGGATTTGTCTTCAGCGCTATGCGGTCGCGGAAGTGTTTCATCTTTATTGTATGGCACTAGTTCATCTGATTATTTTCAAAATCAATTAGATTGGTTGAGGGAAGAGTTTGGTGACATCGTCTATCCGTGAATTGGAAAATGCGATGTACTTCTGTATAAGAGTTCTTTGATGGATGATATTCCGGTGCACGACCGATATTTCAAACGTCCCCACCACTTCCACCCCAGCATAAGCTCCAGGCCTCTAGAGAGATTATTTATAAGTGACTGGAAGCTGGCATTATTGTTCCATCCACACCAGACTACTGTTCACCAGGTTTTATAGTACACAAGAGGGATAGCAACAAGTATCATTGCGTAGTTAATTATTTTTTGGTGAATAAGAATTTCGAAAGACCCTTTCCCACTGCCTACTATTGGTTATGCCCTACAGCAACTAGGTAAAGCCCACATATTTTCAGTGTTATATCTCAATAACAGTTTTCACCAGTTTTTTCTGTATCCTCATTTCAGTAAATAAACTGCCTTTAGAACACCGTGGAGCCATCTCCAGTTCAGACGTAGTCCCATGGGCTCTAATATACCATTCAAGCCTTGTCCTGGGTATTATATCACGTTTTGTCAGATTATAAATTTAAGTTTGTTTTTAATTATATCTATGATATCATTGTCTACATGATGATCTGAAATCCCAATTTTTCTCAGTTGCGTCAATTGTTTTTTAAAAAGGTGGGAAGTGGGTTTGACAGTTAATCCTGATAAGGTCACCTTGGGATCTAACAAGTTTATATTTTTAGGTTATCTATCTTGTGAAAGTCAAATTATGATTGACCCTGATCGTGTGGCCTCGATATCAAATTTCTTTTGCCCTAAAACTCCGAAAGGAGTTCAAAAGTTTTTTAGAGTATTTCTCAGAATTGGTAGTATCCTTGAACCTGTTGAAAAAGAAGGGAGTTGAGTTCCATTGGGGTCGGGAGAAAGAGTCCGCCTTTTCCTTGTAGAAACAGAAGTTGTCTTCTCCTCCAGTATTTCTTCTACCTGATTTTTCGTGTTTTATCTTTCTGAGGCGGAACATAAATTAGGCAATTATCAAAAAGAAACCCTGACTTTTTTCTAGGGTCTGGAGAAGTTGGCATCCTATATAGTACATGAGGAATGCGATCAATATACAGATAAAAAAGTGTTAATCCAGGTTTTGAATCGCCCTCAAGAGCTGCGCAATCTAGGTCGCTGGGTTTTGCGATTGTCACGTTTCCATTTCAAAGTATATCACATCTGAGGCTCCGAAAATGAGGTAACAGGTGCCCTCTCCAAAATGTATGATCGGATGGATTTTGAGACAGAAAATTATGCAGTTTCTAATGCTTCTCTTGATCTTATACAGGATCTCCCGGAGTTATTTTATGAGGTTACGCCAAGCCCAGGAAGATCTCAGTGGTGGTGCGACACTTTCCTGTGTCGTGGAAAATGATATCTTGTACTTCACCGGGAAAAATGGATGTGCTCTGAAGATAGTCGTTCTGCGATCACGGATGCCCGTGGTTTTATCATACTTTCATAATTCTGTGTTTGGTGGTCATCTCGGCATAAGTAAAACCTTTAACAGGATTTTGGTGGAATTTTCCTGGCCTAGTTTAAGGGGCGACGTTTATGACTTCATATGTTCTTGTGATTTATGTCAAAAATGTAAGCAGGCTCATCATACCAACTTCGGGTAGGTGGTGACGCAGATTCTCCAGGTGACCTGGGGCACTGTTCATCTTCACATATTTGGATACTTAGTTCGATATAAAAAGGGTAATGCGTGTATTTTAATCTTGTTGGATACCTTCATTATATTTGTCATTCTGTTACCACTTCATTATATGAAAGCCTCGTCAATTTTATCATTACTTATAATGCTAATTATTTTACTTTGGATGTTTCTAGGAATACTTATTTTCATTGAGCTATGAAACATTTCACTTCCAGTCCATACTATCCGAAAGGCAGTCAGGTAGCAAGAGTTAATAAAATCTTGAAGGCTTGTTTAAATATTTTCGATAATCAAGACTATGCTAAGTGGGATCAGGATCTTAAAAATATAAATGTATGGTTCAATAGTGCACTGCATGCTTCCATCACTTACTTTCCTTGGACGTCCTCTCAGCCATCCCTTACTCAATATATGGGATATTCCCCCTTTTGTGCCCCGCCCTTGGTGACGCTGATCATGATCACCTGCTGGACGAGCTCCAACGTAGGCTAGACGCAGTGAAGATGCAGGTATTATCTAAAATTGAGTGGGGCAGGTTGCCAGTAAATTTCAAGTTACGAGACACGGTCCTTTGCAAGAACTACATGTTTGTAGATATGAGGAAGGATATAACTGAGAGCTCATACCCAAATTTTTAGGGCAGTTTATAATCAGTAAATTTTAGGTCCAAATACAGTCAGTCTTGATTCGCCCACATATAATCGCTCCTTCATAAAGGCGAATATATCTATGTTAAACAGGGGCCATGGAGGCTGAGTGATTAGCATGCTCGCTTCCCACCAAGGCGGACCGGGCTCGATCCCCGGCCGGGTCACTATATTTTCGCAAGTGGGAATCATGCTGGACGATGCCGTTAGTTGGCAGGTTTTCTCGGGGCTCTCCCATTTCCCCCGCCTCTTCATTTCGGTGCTGCTTCATATTCACATCAGTCATCATCTGTTCTCAAGACCTCGTTAAGAGCCGCCCAAATCTCTTCACTCACTCTATGTTAAAGGTTTATCAGCAACACAATTAATGGTTTTGATTTATTTGGTTTATGTATCTGCAGTTTGGCTGTTTCTCATTTTGAAATTGTAACCTCACTTGTTTCCTTATCCCTTATCCTGTGTCATTTTGGTTATTGTGTTTCTCCTTTTCTATTTTATTATTATTGTTTTGTTCCTGTCTTCCCACCGAGCCGCGCCAAACCCACACTGTGTCGTCGTCCTGTTGACTAGCTGTTCGAGAATACTGCTGGAAGACGCAGAGCCTCAGATGTTTACTTTTACCTCAACCCCCCTGATTTTAGTAACATGCTGTTCCTTTGCTCGAGAAAAGACTGTCTCTTTGGGGGCTCAGTTGCTTTCGGACTTGGCTGCCCACTGTCTCCAGGTACTACTTCAAGGAGGAGCTGATCACTCCTTGTGTCATTGTTTGAATTTTTGACTGACCTGCGTGTAATTTTGAGACCTATTTACCTACGGACTTCTTCTTTCCATACTACAGTTTCTACTTCTCTGCGACAATGAGTTTTTCGAGAAACTGTATCTTTGTGACTTGTGTTCGATGTTTCGACAAGATGTTTAGAGACTGGTTCTCACGGCACAGGTTTTAGGGTGGGGATTGCAATGCTAGCGCCGTTCGCGTAAGACATTTTCTTCGCTTCCAACTCAACTCAACACGGTGGTATACACTTTGCTCGGTTCGGATCCCCACTTCTTTACTCCCCTTTTCTCCTTCCATTGCTTTCTCAACCACTTGTGCATCATAATTTTTTATTTCAGTTCTGATAGTTTATTTAATCTGCTTCACAGCTGAGGCTCTTCCCATTCTATGCTCCCCTCCCCCCGTCGCACAGTGGACCATATATTCAAAATGTGGCTAAAATTGTATTCCGCATTTTAAGTCGTTTTTGTATTTCTTGCATTCACATTTGTGTGCCTTAGACATAAAATTAACATTATATTCTAAATGTTAGTGTGGGGCATTTCAACCCCGTCCGCTGCATTCTTTTACACATGTGTTAAACTTGGTGATGTGTACCTGTTCTTTACGTGTGTAACCTACATTACGTGGAGTAAACACATGAATAGTTCATGTCTTATAATTGACTAGCTGCTTCTATATTATATTAAATGACGGATGATAAGTGCTGCTTGCGAGGTTAATCCACATCATCAGATTATTTCAGAAGTGTCGTGTTATTCTTTAACTTTTTTGGAGGGGGTGGTCGAAGGGATGGAATAATGGGGTCAGAGGTAATTAAAAATATATTTAGCAAGTCCCTGTTACCCTCCACTCGCGATGTTTTCCGGCACCATTTTTCCCGAAACCATCGAAAATCCTTATTTCGGGCTTCTTGAGCTTCTTTGCCAAGCATCCCTTTCGGCAAAAGTGCGACGGATATTACATCAGCTCCATGAATAAGGATTTTGTGTGGTCAAGTTGGTATGATATACCAGGTGTACTCCTTCACATACAGACTCGCTGTGTCTAAGGCATATGCACAGAAAGTGTCCTTAACGACTGCAAAACCACTTGACAGAACGCACAGTATAGTTGTACATTTCGTAATAAGTTCTTTGTTGACACCTGTGATTTCTGCGGATTGATGGGTATCTTTAAAAAAAACGGCGAGCAGTATTTCTATAGTGTGTTATTTCCTTTCCTTGAAGAACAACACGAATCAAGTCACATTTTACTTTTGAACAAGTCTCGAATTTTCGACTGTCTTGCTGCAATTTGTTCTTTCAACTCTTTCGTTATAAACTACAATTTAAATGGCAGTCTACATGACAGATGAAGGATCCATTCTTAAAAGCGTACATATACATGCAAAGTTGATAAGCCATATTGATTGACACTTTCATCAATTGCCCTCTTCACAACCAAGTCTATATTGTCAACATTTTTAGGAGTCACACCGCACATATTGTGCAACGTTGAGCTGAGGCTGTTCCCGTCAATGCATTGCAAGTCTTCCCGTCAATCATCATCATCGCTAACTGTTGATGCACCTTCAAGTGAGAGGTTATGCGTTTTCCAAGATCGTGGATCGAAGATATGCGATTTGTTCATTCACGTGTTTCTTTTCTGCTAGTATATTAGCGGTAGTTTCAGCGGCGAACTCTAGCTTTATTGGCCTCCAGTACCGAGTAGATGATGGCCGTGGATTTTGCCACACAATGAATTTTTTCCCATTATCTGGGCTTAATGACATGCTTAGTGCCTGTGCAAATGTAGGGATTAACACTCTTACACCAATAATCACTTCCTGGTTTCTTCTTTGTTTGTAAGCTGCATGCCGACTACTACCATCACATCCCTATATTGAAAGTGAAATTAAGTTTTCACGCACATCAGAAGGAAGTCAGTAAAACATTTTCTTGCAGTTCGATTATTTGTTTCACTGTCGGGTCTAGGAGCCCGCAGTTTTTTTTTTCCGCTTTCGATTCGGTAATAGCCATACTTTCTTCTGACGGATAACACTCTTGTACTGCGTTACGAACTCTTGCGTATGATGGTATAGTTTCGCTCCTTCAGACTTTGCCTCCATTCGTTATGCTTGATAATTAGCTCTAGAAAGGTAAGCCTCTAGTAAAAGTGACAGCGCTTCACGTGGAGTGTACAGTGTTATGGTATTTAACTGATGCTGTCTGTAAGCCGCAATGATTTTGCCCGCGCGAGTATGCACCACCTCCGGAGGTGCATACTCTACTAGTTCTTGCACTTTCTGCCTTCAACTCCTTTTCCGATGAGGAAGCGAACTCTCTCAGGTCTACCAATTACTGCACTAATAAATCAAACTAATGTGACAGCTTTGTAATCATTAAGATGACTTTTGTTTACTTACAAGTGTCAGTCGTTCATGCGGTTTGTTTGTCCGGAATTGCAAATTTCACAAGTGTGTGAAGCCAAGTAAGGTATTTATTGCAAAATTCTGCACGAGTCATCCTACCTTTTATTTACAGCGGCATATTTTTTTTTGAGGGAAGTTGCGTTTAATGACATCTTCGACATGTTCGAAACGATTTTTCCACAGTTCAGATGATTTCTCCATCAACAATGCCGATGTGTTATTGCAAATGACATCTTCGTAATCCACCCATCAGTAACCAGTTGGGTAAAGTATTGGTTTGGCCTGTTGCTGAGAAAGCACTGGACTTTCTGTGATAAAAACCTGTCGAGTCAGGCACCGACAGATAACTCCAACTTCTTTGCCCTATCAGCAGGTTGCTGCTCACTCGTCCGATCTGGGCGTAGTCAGTCTTGCGCAATTCCCTGCTAGATCCGCTCTATTTCACAATGTAGCAAGGAGTAGCCCGTAATTTTTGGACAGAATGTAGCCAAATAAGCAAGTTTGCGTTACAAAAGGGAAGAACGTGGGATATCGCGAGGAATTTTTTATAGGCCTCGTCCAATTTACCAAATACATATAAAATGCACATGACTAGTAGGGTATAGTTCCTCCGAGGACAAACAGTTTCGGCTGGTGGATCTAACCTTGGATGACATCATGCCAAGGTGACGCGTACGCCATGTTGGATTACGGACTTCCTGCTCTATAATTGCGGTAATGCGTACACCATCTTGGATTCCACCATGTTGCTAGCAAGTATGCTGCCATATTTGTAGCCAGTATACCACCATCTTGAACCGTCATATACCGTCATTTTTGGACCAGTAACCAGCAAGTCATTTTTTCATGATCTAACATTCCGAGGGTTTTCTACGAATGCTCCCACTTTTTTCTCTTTTGCTTTCTTTCTTTTATGTATTTTTCTTTCTTCCCTTCCCCTTCTATCCTTCTCCCTCATTGGCTCTTTCCCTCTTCTTCTTTCCTTTCCCTCTCATTCTTTATTTATCTTCCATTCGTTCATCATTTGTTTACATCGGCTGTTGCTGGAGGCCGCCATATTTGCTTACTATTTCATGGAGGCCGCCATCTTTGTTTTTCGTTTGTCATTTGTTCCCCCCCCCCCAATTAGTTCTGGCTTTGACCATTAGGGGCACCACCATATTGGTTGTGGCATTGACTGCTAGGGGCGCTGGTGTCACTCTCGTTCGATTTGGTGATCTCGCATACACTCGCCCACTTTATTGGACGCTAGGGTCGCTGATTTTTTTTATAACTCAAAATACAATCTGTTATAGTGCGGGATCGAACTGCCGGAACTTGGAACTTACGCCTTAGACCACTCGGCTATCGCGAGATGCACTAAGCCAAGAGTATATAAGAAGAATATAGCTTGGAGCTGAGAAAATATTATCTTGCCTATGATTAAACAGATTGCATTTTTATTTTATAATTTTTCTTGTACTTAATTTATATATCAATATTTTTTAAAGTTTAAATTCAAATCAATAATTTTTATTGCATTATTTTTATTGCTTATTTGATTTTTTAAGTATCTTAAAAAATTATCGATTAAATATGCTTAAAATAAATTTGTCATCTTTAATTTTAGTTTTTATTATTTTGGTTTAACTTATAATATAACTTAGTTACTTAAAAATTAAAGTATTTTTTTTTAAGAATTCTTTATTTAAATTTAAAGCGTATCATGCGAGGAGTCTATGTATTTGTATTTTTCAGAATACTTGATTACGTGACTATGACAAGCACCATATTGGATTTTTTAAAAGCATATATATATATATAAATTTTTAGTAAATATATTTCAGATGTTTTATATTTTGAACGTTGGTTATTCCCACATTTTGGAATTTCATTTACATATCATTTTTTTTTTTGTATTTCAAATTTAAGTATGTAGGGACTTCTGTTTTGAACTTAGAAAAACCTATATTCCCTACTCCTATGTAATGTAATGAAATACTTATACATTTTTCTTTTCCAAACACACCATCCCATAAACAGTTCAGTATCCACTCAACCTTACCTAAGATAACCTAACCCAATCATCTTGTAAGAACTCTGAATGAATTTTTTTTATCGACATTCAACCGGCATACTCAAGTCATCGCCAGACCCCTCTTCGCCTCCCCTCCTTCCAGCCTTACTTAACAGCTATATCGGAATGTACTGAATATCAAAACAGATATAATACCGTTCACCATGCCATTAGCTTCCCTCATTCATGGTATTTACAATACGGTCCATATCCACCACCATTCCTCAGACTTACTGATAAAAAATAAGTCAACTATATTGACTACCATTTCAGCCCCATCTAACTTTGCCAATTGCACATATAATGAAGCCATACCAGCTGCCGAACCAATAAAATATTCCAACTATCATAAGATCAATACTATTTATTAAACCATCTACGACATCCATATCGTCTTAACTCCCATTAAAACCATCCCGCTCGTACTAACCTACCATACCAGCTAAGAATTCAGATCCTTCCCTCCCCCATTTAACTAACTAAACATCTCATCAAACCATTCCGCTATTACAAAAAAAGGAGTCGCAATTAAACCAGTCTCACACCATCTAAGCTATATTTTTTCTATACTGCCAAAATAACCGAACATGTGATCAGGTTATACCAATCAGCCATACAAGCAAAGTAACTAGAACCAAATCATACTTGTATGCATTCCTCTGAATGTCAGAACTTTATATTTTATTTTTCTCGACATCTACTTAATCCAACTGCCAGCACATTTTGTCATGTATGTAAGAACGTAGAAAAGTATTTTCATATTGTGAAAAGCACGGAATATTTTGAACTTAGTCATGCCCATTCTATCCCATGTCAGGACATTTGAAAGATATGTTAAACTAACCTAACATATACAAGGCTCCACATTTAGCACTGCATACAATAAACACTTCACACTTAGCACCGTAATTAGCATTGCAGGCACTGTACTTGGGGGGCATTTAGGGGTCATTATGGTTATTTATGGGTCATTAGGAGTCGTTTAGGTGTCATTTAGGTATCATTAGGGGTCATAAAGGGGTCTTTTAGGGGTCAATTTGGGGCCATTTGGAGTAAAAAGATCAAGAGTCAATAGTCAAGGTGTCAAATAATCAGTCTTGTGAGCTGTAGGTCTGACAGTAGTTAGTTTTACGAGTTCAAGCGGATTGAAGATAACGCTAGGACGAAATCTATTTTCACATTAAAAATAACTTATTCACTGGCAGGACAATAATAATTAGTGAGCCCTCCTACAGCATGCACTCGCGTAATTGTTGATTTAAACTGAATTAATAAGTGTTTCAGAGAAGCAGATACGTATATTACTATGAATTTATATAATATTTTTTTATTCACAAATACATGAATTCAACAGATATATCACCGTATTCTTTTGCAGAATATCTGCTCGACTAACCAACACCAGACTAAATATACTCATACCTCAAACTAGAAGTCAAGTAGACCACAGTCAGGCATATTGAACAAACCATTGCTAGATTTAAACCCACAACGCCCCCTTCATTTTACGATAGGACCAGCTAACCTTGTTAATGTCAAGAGCAAGTCTGTACCTGCACGATAACTGGAGTCTGTACATGCTTCCTGGCCATTTTAGCACCGGGATGATGTCGGATAGCCTTAGTCAGCACACAGCTTTTCTACTCCCTCTTGTTGACTGGTAACTGGAGTCTGTACGTACTTAAAAGTCGTTTCCACACCTGGATGGTGTCGGATGACCATGTGCGTGGGAATAGCAATGTTAGCAGGTCTGTACCTGCAAAGTGTCTGGTAAATAAAGAGAATGAGTCGGCATGCTTCACTAGCAAGTACAATTCTGCAACTGAATTTAACACTGGTCCATTTAGAATGGTGGTGGAGTGGAAAAATTTAGCGGAGAGGGGAAGTTGATATATAAAATTGGAGGAAATGGCTCGTAGTATTAGTTTCATCCCATCATGTCTGTGCAGTTCCGACATGAATATGTTGCTACATACAGTGATGTTAGCATAGGCTACCATCGTGTTCATTTCTGGATACCTGGTATACCAGAGCAATTACAATCCTGCAACTGAATTGACCCTTTAAAGGTCCTCTCCAGAAGCATAGATTTCTGGCAACTTCCTAAAAACCTGATCTTGTTTTCGAGAAACTACTTCTGGTAAAACAAAATGGAAATAAAGTTAAAACATTAAGTCTCTTTCGAAATAACCAATAAAATATATAATTATGTTTTAAAGAAAGAGAAAATAACTATACACTCGTGTAAATAAAAAAGAATATGTGGAAATTAACACAATTAGATCATAGCCTCTTATCTCAGCATTCATATCAGCATGCCAGAGAATAACAAAATTAAAAATAAACTTTGGTTTGCTGATTTACAAATAAAACATTACATGATTTTAATAAAAGGACTCTTCCTATGGGGTGATCTCTCAAGCTGACAGGCATTTTGAACATAGGCGATTAGCCGATAGCATAATCGACACTGGAGACAACCAGATAGTTATAATGCAGGTCGTGGCTCCATGGTCGTTGAGATCAAAGGCAGACATTCAAATTCACAGTGTAGCGAGTGATAATGTTTCTAAATCGATCTTAACTTCCCCTGATACTAAGGTATCAGCATGTTCTATATGAAAATTCTTCCATCGCTCGGAAAATCACCGTCCTAGATTTTCTAAGTCCTATGGAGGCAATTTAGGTTTTTTTCTATATTTCTGGGCTTCGAACTCTGGTCCCTCCGACAAGCATCACCTCTGTAAATTGCTTCAATTTTATTTTATTTACAAATACACTTCTAGTGCACTACACTTCCATTACGGAGGTTCGATTTCTGCTATAGGGTTCGAGTCCTAGAAATGCAAATTTTGAAAATTTGTATTTTATTTTAACACATACACTTTTTATGCAATACACTTACAAGAGCTGTTCTGTATATGTGACTTAGCCAACGTCCCTCGGCCAGCTAACGTGATACTCTCGCTACAGATTGACTGATGACAAGTAATGACACAATCGTGTAATTATTTATTTATTGATATAAAAATTCCCTAAAATACAAAATATTTTTTTTTAAATCTAAGAACATATCACATTGACCTTACTCTCATCCCAGCACCCTAAACATCAACCCCTACCCTTACCTACCCACCTTCCAATACTACACAAAGAAGAAACATCACAAATATTTAGAAAAATATACCAAAAATCTTAACTCCAGCATGTCTATCAGACACCAGCCAAAAATCGTACCACCAATCAAACAAACTCCTTTATTATACTAGTTATCCATTCCAATATAAATGCTGACCACCATACCTCATACGTATCAAACTATGAATATTACAATTTGAAAAAAAAAATTAATGTATGAACATTACTAAAATTGTTTTCAAAACTTAGGTAGTTTGTCAAATTATGAACCTCTTTTCTTGCCATGATCCCTGTATCCGGTGCCTAAAACGTATATTTCCCGTTTATTATATATTCCTAAAGCAGTCTACGAATCACTGAGCAAAAATTACGAAATTTTAAGTGCAACAGAGAAAAAATTAATATTTCAATGGTTTCAGGCTTCGAACTGAAGTCCCTATGCTACTCCTAACCAATGGATATTGCTTAAATGTTTATTGTTGGTGCGTATAAGAACATAATGAAAATCACGTTCAAAATTTAGTTAAAATTGATCTCAAACTTGGGCCGGTATTCGAACTGGATCTCTAAATCATGTAAAAAATTTGTCTAACAGCCTGTTTCATACACCACACAATTATTCAGAATTTTATTCCAGCGATTTTATAATAAAGTATCAGTTAGGCTGAACTGGAAAGTCTTTCTCAATTATCATCAAACTAATATAATTTGTCCTTAAAACATATTTATAAAGAAGTTATTATATACAGGTGCGAGGTAGATAAGTGGGCTTAAAATCTCGTCGACAGCGAGATCATTAGAGATGGTGCAAGTTGTTCAGAGGCAGAGGAACTTGGAAGGAATCGGCCATGGCCTTTTTTGGGACCCACCCCAGTATTTGCCTGGAGTAATTTCGGGAAACCATGGAAAAACGAAACCAGGATGGCCAGACCGGGAATCGAACCAGGGTTCTCCCAAATGCGAGTCCAGCGAGTTACCACTGTGCCACCTTGCTCGGTTACAGGCATGAGGAATTAAAAATTTCATGTTGGTTATCGTCAATTCTTAGTTTCTATAAACAGTCCTTAATATCACTGTGAGAACAGAGGCAAGCTTCAGCAATGATGTCACTGCCAGCCCACAGGGACAGGCGATGGCTGGTATAATTGTGTTGCATGGGATCCCAACATAGGTGTACGTGCTCAGATAATGCTGACCCCGGCTGGTGTTTATAGCACTATCAGTGTAGGAGAAGCAGTGCGTCACACCAGGTGAGATCATTGCTTTATGCAGAAATTATGTCAAGATGCGCACTACCCCACCCCCCCCCCTCTCAAAATCACCCAACATCTTGACATGAAATAATCAGATCTTATGACAATGTCGTATTTGCTTAGTAATTTATAATATCGAATGCTTACAGTTATTCTATAAAAATACGTACACGACATTAGTTCGCTCATTCCCTTTGGTGTAATTGACAAATCTTTGTTTGCAGGAGGCGGGGAAATAACCTGAAAGAAACTGCGAATGCGCGCATAATATTCGCAGACGAGTAAGATTTTACATGTTAAAAAAAAAGTGTGCAATACTATACATCCGAGATTTCCCTGCATAATAAAAAATTAAATGTTTTTTTAGCTTACAGAATATATTTTCGAAAAATTACAGGAGCCTCCAGAATCTATTCAGACTCACTCTGTAATGATTTGCATTAAAGAAAACCATTGATAGTTAGAAAATATGTATGAAGGATTTTTGTGGCTCTTAAAATGTAATCCTGAGTAAATTCATTCATGTTTGACGTATTGAAGAATGCCAATGATTGGTGCTAGATAAGACCATATAATGTGTAAGTTAACGATGTCATGAGAGCTGATGATGGTGAAGTGAGGTGAGAATGGAGCAGTGCTGGAAAGAGAGGGCGGGGGAAACAAGAAAACAACCTCGCTAGCTAATAATAATAGACCATTGTATGAACTCCATTTCAGACATTATGCGTAAAAAATACACAACATGTATACACGTAGATCCCAAACAGGAAACATTCAAAATACGTAGGGAAGATCTCAACTTTGTATAGAAAGCAATGCCAAACATTACTCAACTGGATGTGTGATATTATTTCCACACCATGTATAGGTTAAAAACTTCCATTACAGTTTTGGAAGTTTGCCAAAATAATTTTTACAGAAATTGGAATACTTGATAATTTTATAAGCAGCGCAAACTTAGTCAGAAATACACTTAGTGTACCATTTGCTCAATTACACACAAGTAATCTATTTCAATTATGCTTACCTATTTTAATTCTTTTTTTACCGAGTAGTAATTATGAAAAACAAACCTAAATCATGTCTGGTATTACATAGCTTCCGAACAAACTGTGACTCACTCATGCTGAAACAAGAAAGGGTAAGAATTTTGATATTGGAACATATATTATTGTATAAATAATATTGTAAAAAGTTACGCTATCACAACTAAATATTTCAGCCTATCAATACATTTAGACCAGACAATCATGGAATCAATCAGTTAAGTGTGTGTATTATTTTTATTATCAGCATTTCTTAACTCAGTATATTTTCCAGAAAAAATCAACTTTGTAATCAAATTTCGCCAGTAGTCCTATTTAAAAACTACCTGTATCAATCCATACCAACAAAAAATACTGACTTCTTTGGGGACATGGCAGAGGGCTTTAAGTGAACATGCCTGTGTTAAAGGGGCAATATGTTTTCCATATATGGGTATAAAATGAAAGTATCGTAATTGATACTTCGATTATATGTCGTGAATCAATATATATAGGCAAGTTGCGACGTTTTGCACAGCAACCTAGTATATCGGAGTAGTGAGATTTAAGTTACTGCCTGGAAATGTTTGCCCTTGCCCAAAATAGCTGCCAGTCGTCGCGAGCCCCCACCTGTGTTATGTCTGCAATAGTAACGCCACATCGTCCTGGTTGTCATGTTTATTTAACCACTTGCATGTACTTACAGTATCGTCTGTATTGAGCGTTTGTAAGAGAGTATTGAAAAGCGTCTGACTTGAATAAATTACATTTTCCTGCTCAACAGTTCAGGTTCAAACAGAATGCCTATGAGCAGTTTTGTTCCTTACAATGATGATAAAAAAAACTCGGTGCACTTTTAAGTCCGTACATATCATTTTTCATATTTCTTCCTAGCACACCCATGCTGTTCTTTCAGAATTATATTTATCTAGGGATTGGGGTTCAAACATAGTTATATCGTAAGTTGGTCGGAACTACTGGAAAAAAATCCATACCGTAATTATGATTTAATTCATAAGTAATTAATCTATATTGGTCATGATATTTAAAATATTTATATTCAAAATAATTATGACTATTATATATTTTTTTAACACATGTATTTCCACAGACCGACATACACCCCCACTGATTGACCAGACATACATAACCCCCCCCCCCCCAATTAACTCTCCCCAGTGCCAATCGACAGTGATAAAAGTTCCTGCAGGGAACTCACTAGCAGCATATCACCCTTGCTGCGATATGCAGAGTGTAATCAAGCAGTTGATTTAAAATCCAAAATGCATGCAAAAAGTCTGTATTTTGGCCATAAATACTTAAACAAGACAGATGTAATTATACGAAAATGAGTACTATTTTTCTTCTACACCAGTAACCACACGCCTCGACACAGTGCTTACCAAATGGTGGTGGAGAAGTCAGTTTACATGTACTCTTTTAGTCATTGAATAACACACCTCTTCCCTTTTCCTTTTTTTTTTTTTTTTTTTTCCCCTGAAAACAATCAAATTACGACACACCACAATGGTGTGTTGTCCATACAGTTCACCTTACAGGTGAACAGGTTTTGATGTCGTGGGTCCCTGTGTGTGTGTGTGATAAGTCTGTGTTACTTTACCTTGGTATGGTAATGAGTCTGTAATAATAATTCTCAGAACATTAGTAACTAATTGCAGAATAGATTTTAAAAGCTAGGACATCACCAACAAAACCTGCCAATTCATCCTGCTCGGAAATCCGGGGGGAGTGATGTCAGAACATATGATTGTTTACTAAAGTAGATAAAAAAATTAAAGCAATAAAAATTATAAATATGAATAAATTTTTACCATAAAGAAATCATTTACAAGAAAATAAAATTAATTATAATGCAAAGAAATGATACAAGGAATAAATAAATAAAACATTCAAAGACATTTTCTTATGCTACCTATTTAGTACTCAATGAATAAAAAACACATTTATAGTTGAAAAAAATTAGTTCTTGTAGTTCCATAGACTTGGCATTTGTATAACTGTTCATAGGACAGAATGGATTCAATAATACAAGGAAGAAATCAATAAAACACTAAAATACATTTACATAAACTATTATACATATGGATGAAAAGGTGTGCCACTACACCAAAAACAAAACGTCTTGCACATATTTGGTTACTTTGTGTCTAGTTGTAACATGTCGATTCATGGTCCAAGGACGAAACATGCCATTTGTGCAGTAGCTGTGAGTTTCTCCACGTGCGTGTCCAGACAGGTTCTGACCTGTCACAGATGTGTCGGTGCTGGTCGACGTAAAGTTTTGCCAGCTTGCGCAGGAAAGGACAGCCATACTCGCACTGCACATCGATGATTTCGACTTCGTTTTTGCACAAGTTGCGCAGACATTTCTTCTCCTCGGGCCCTGCCACGTAAACCATTCCTTGTAGATGCTGCATCAGCAAGTCGCACAGCACGTTTCGCACCTGATGGTACGGAATCTGGCCTTCGTCCCACTCCAGTCGGTGGTGGTGCTTGGTCAGCCAGAGGTTTGTATTCTTGCTTTTCTCGTCCAAGAGTTTCCACGAATTAAGGGGGGGGGGAGGGTGGAAGGAGCACGTGCACATTTTGCCATCATCGTCGTAGGTCACTGCGATCGCCCTAAGCACGTAGCCGCTCTGGTTCTGAAAACATTGCAGATTACAGTACAAAGTGAGAAGCAATGATCATTTGGTTTATATATGCTTAGCTCACCTTGTTCACCAGTCCCGAAAAGCAGTCGTAGCTCACTACTCTGTTGTGCAAAATCAAACAGTAGGCACCAGTGTTGCAGTCACATTTTCCTTGGAAATAATTTCTATACGACAATTCACCACACCGTTTTGAACTCGCTCGTTTTGTTTGGGCGTGGCAAAAACCAGCAATGGCGAAGTTCCACGGAATCTTTCTGGGCTCAGGACAATGTAGGACTCGCGTCCGTAGTAGGAGGCTTCAAACTGAGTATACTGATAATAGGCGAACGTAAATCCTTCTTGATCGAAGGAGGTGTTCAAATCTATGTATATATAGCTTTCACAATTCAAAAATATCTTTATGTTCTGGACTTTGCAGTAGTCGAAGGTCGATTTGTCTGCCGAGATGTCGTGTTGCTTGTTCGTTTGAAATGCCAGTATGACATAATGTGGTTTTTACATGCTTGAAGAAGTTTTCACAACTGAGTGGTTCCTCGTGGCAGATGACAGCACCGTACACATAACCAAACTCCAACTCCTGAAGGTAATGTCAATGATTTTTTATTTCTTGACTTAGTTCAGTAGCTTCACTCATTCGCAGGTGCTCGGAGTCACATGGGGAACGAACAAGTCCATGTTGGTCAGGGTGACAGCGACGGGCTGTGGATTTTCTCCAGCTCCCAATGCTGCATCGATATGTGAGATGGCTAGCATTATAACCAGTTCTTGCTTGGCTCCTATTATAATATCCCTATAATCCTCAGCGAAACCAAGTAGCATCGATAGTGGCACACTCACCTCGAACTTGCCTTCTGCGAAAATGGGAACTTTTTAGCCGTCTTCCATTCCCTAGTCTGCCATTTTTATTATGTCAAGATTGTTAGGCGTGAGCGAGAGGTAGTTTTTTTATGGTGGTGGTTATGCCCACTTCACACATTTCATCAATAGTAACACCGTTCATTTCATACATTACTCGCTCGGTAAGGTGAAGTATACCATTGCGAACGAACACTGTTGTGGTAGGATTGGTTCTGTCCTCTTTCATGAGCATACCTCAGTTGCGTAAGAATGACTGTGAAGACAGGGTGTAGATATCTTGACGCTGTATCGGGATTCAAACATCATGCCCGATGGCATAGGGGCCTGTCAGATACAGATGGTAGCAATGCAGCTCAAACTTGTCGATGTTATTGTCGAATTCTGCCTGTTGTATCAGGTTCATACATTGTCATCTTCCATATCTGTTCACTTTCAACCCTAGGCTACCTAGAAACTGTCAATTGGCACGTGTTAGCATGTTGGTGTCGCGAGCTCTATATGTATCTGGTTTGGTGCTGCACTCGACTTTATACATGGTACACCTAGCAAAACTCGATCCCATAATTTCAAGTGCAAGCACAAAATGATTTCTTCGTTTCTGACGTCTATCTGTTTATCTTCCTGATCGACGAGTTATACGACCACTTCGTGTGTGCTCTTCGCGATCACTGGAATATGTGATACTTTTCGGAACTTCGACCAGTTTATAACCTGGTGGGGCCATCGGCGCTAATACGTGCAGTGTAATGCTGGTTTTACCATTAACATAGCAGCTGCTCGCCAAATTACAGTATATGCGTATCATGTTCACTGGAAATATGTTTATGGGTCGCGACGATTCGTGCATTTTACCAGCTTTGTAGATTCTCATCTCAAACCCCAGCATTGGTCCGATGGTATGCGGTTCGCTGATATCGATATCTGCGCTGCAAAATGTGTCTGCTTTAAGCATGTTTGGGTTACCGCGTACTTCGAAAGTCACAGCTAATGTCATGGATTTCTTGATGGAATTAGTGATGTCCTTCAGTTCGTATGCACAGGTGGGAATGCTTATTTCCTTAACATCACCTGCTGATATATACCGGAATGCAGAATTCACATTTTCTTCTATGTTGGATATGGAGTTATAAGTCTGAAAATCCGTAAGTCCGACGACACACTCGCCTTCCAACTCCAAGGGCGGGTAAAACGTCGCCCTTAGCTCGGATGTCTTACCACTTAGAATGATGGACACCGACGTACTGACTGGAGAATATAGATACAAGCACCTTTTATGTAAACGATTAACAAATAGTTATTCGCCTACAATTTCTTTATTCCACTCCGCTAGAAAGAAAAGACACAAATGTTCACAGTTCCATGTGTTAGGCAGCTGCTCCGTTTTGTAATTGTAGGTTAGTTTGAAATTTTAGAGGTACAGTCGCAGTTTGGGTGGAGGATGCAAATTCCCAAAACTGTCATAGTTTGTGTGTTTACACCTTTTTGCATACGCTACCCAGTGTGTGTCAGGTCTGGCTGCCATGTCCACACTAATTGTGGTACATTCGTAACATTTTGGTTTAGAAGGCAAAGAATCTCGCATGATCACTCCTCTAAAATTAGCAATCTTCAATTTTCGTGCAAAAAGTTCTAAATCCATGTTCGCGAGCTACCATTTCGGTAGAGATTTCATTACCGCCTTCTCCTGGTCTGACCCTGTTTCTTTCTCGCATCTCTTCCTCGGTAGGGCCATCGTATGTAAAGTCCTTGGCGGTTTTTTCAGCTATGGCGACAGCTTCCAGTTTACAGTTGTGCGACAGTTTTTCTCGAATTGCTTACATTCGTTCGAGGCTCGTTTCACTGCACTAATAATATTCGTTATGGCCCCGACGATACCACTAAGGGCACCGATTGCAGGTATCAAGGCAGGAAGGAATTCCCCCTTTTTCCTCCCTCTCCTCAAGGAAATTCGTCTTGCTTTCTTCGCTCCCATGCCCATCTTCATCTTGTATTTTTATCCCGTTGGAAACACCCTAAGCAGCAATTTTTTCACCAAGTCCAGTATCTGGCGATTTTTTTTTATCTCGTCAGCCTGCTGTGCAATATCTTGTCTGCTTGGTGCCTGATTTGCAGATCCTTGTGCTGGGAATAAGCGATACTGTGCCACTTGCACACCTCACCCAGTGCATTGATGCTCGTATCGCTGAATGCCAACCTTTTGCCTAGCTTGGTTCCTGGCCCATAGGACCTTTATCCAGGAATGTGTAGCTCGAATGGTAGATTGTTGATCAGCGTATCGATGATACCATGACCAGATTTCGACGTCTTTACTTTACGATTCATTGAATAAGACTAACTTGGGAGTTATAAATATGATCCTTTTACACTTTTTTGTGCGAGTATCATTCTAGACTTGGAAGAGTACAAAAGTAAAATATCAAAGATGTATCTGCTATGCCGCTCCTGCGGAAAAGCATTCACCGCTTTGCGGAATTTAAAGTGATATGAAATATCAATCTGCAGAATGAAAAGTTCGAGTGTGACATTTCGGTGCGATTTCTGCAAGACACAGTTTTCTCGGAGTGATATATTAAAAAGACATGCTAAATCTTCTAACACTGGTTTTCTGCAACTACAATCGGCTCCACCTCCGCCTCCACAAGCTACGCAATCAGCTTTGCCTCCACAATCAGCTCCACCTCTGCAATTAGCTCCGCAGTTAGCACTCCATGCTCCACCTCTGCCTCCGCATGCTCCAGAAAATTACAGTGGTAACATACAGATTGTCGAGCAAGACGTTACCCCACCCATACGCATTTATGGTGAAGATGAAGCTATCTCCCACGAATCGCTACTTGGAAGCATATTTCGTTATACTGTGTGCTGCATCATCACAGGACCATCGGGTTGCGGTAATACATGTGTCCTACTGAGTTTGCTGGAAGAACCGAACGGCCTTTGGTTCGAGAGTGTGTACCTGTACTCCAAATCACTCTAGCAACCGAAAAACAAACGATTGGCACTAATACTGCAGGCCGTGGAAGGGTTGGGTTACTTCCCATGCAACGATAATGAAGCCTTTGTGTCGCAGAGTAAAGTACTGACAAATTCGATATTTGTCTTTGATGACATTGCCTGTAAGAAACAGACTTGTATTCAAGAGTACTTTAGCATGGGACGACACGCATATGTTGACTGTGTAATTTGGACAGACTTATTCGTGCATTCTCAAACAACTGCTTCGCGATAATGCTAATGTGTTGGTACTGTTTCACATGGATGACATGAACTTGTGGCATGCATACGACGACCACATCAATACGGACATGACGTTTTCAGAGTGTAAGGTTATGTGTACCTTGTGCTGTAAAGAAAAACTATGGATTTTTAGTGATCGCAAAAGACTGGCCTCTATATAATGGCAGGTACAAGTATGGCTTCAATCAGTTTATAGTAAGACCCTGATCATGAGTCACAATTCAATTTCCAAGTTCGGACATGGTCTACACTCAGATGATGATGATGATGATAATGGAAATGTGGTATCAAAAGCTCACCTCACCGATGTTCGCAGGGGTCAGTCGATTCTTGGTCAAAAGATCGAGATTGTGAGAAACGAAGAGGTGGAAAATATGGTGGCTATCGACCAGCATGTAGGGGTCATGGAGGCACGAATAGTAGACCTAATAAACTTGTCAAATGCACAGAGACAGGAAGAATTGAAGACTCTTCAAAATATGTTAGTCCAAACTGGCTGCCAAAACCAATGTTGCGAGGTATAGCAAGAAGGTGCTGTATGCATGCATCGACCAACTGGAAAGGATCGAAGATTTACTTTGCACAACTCGAGAGTGATTATATTTATATATACCTGTGTAGTTGTGGTCTCTTCCATTCTATTAATGATGATAATGATGGACCGAACCGAACTAATGACTTAACTGTAGCAAGCTATCGAAGATGTTCGCGCGAAATATCTCCTAAAAGTTACAAACTGGCTCTCGAAAATTGAAGAGAGAGGCTTACAAGCCGATAACCAGCTGTCTCTATGAACTTGGTCAACAATGCCAGGAGGAAGCTTTGCCTCAGACAAATATCAAACCTGAAATTAAGGTGGAAGGATAGACCCCGACAAATAAACAGGAAAGAAGCCCCGAAATGCCTGAATCTGAAGGCGGCATCACTAGCGATGAAGATGATCTGCTCCTGATCGATTTTCTGCATGCATGGGAACAGAAACTAGCATGAGAGCGCGGACACGATGTGGGCACACTGGTCAGGCACTACATTGCTTCCTACACCGATTGGAACAGCGACAAGGTGTATGGCCTACGACACGGTGACGAAAAATTGTTTCTCGAAACAGGGAAGTGATGTTTTTTTCCAGGACATGTGATGCACACTGGCAAGCGCAAGGTGAAAATAACCTTGTCCGTGCGGACTTTTGTTTCATAGGAGTCCCAGACACTACATAGAATCAGATTTGCAGAAGTACTGTCACCTGCTACATTCCAGTCATGCTCATTATGTAAACGATAACCCCTCAATGCAATGATTTAAGGACATGACTCGTGCAAATTTTGGCGTCATCGCAGGACTATTCTCACGATTGGCCTAAGCTACTGGATTAGGTCTGCTGCTGCTACAGAATATAGACGCCAAACATAAGATTGACAATGTGTATTGGGACAATCCGATTAAACTCGTCGATAGACTATGACTACTGGTCAATTCGCGGTCTGCTGGACACCGGTCGCACACCGAGATTATATCCATCATTGAAGAACTTGTAGAAGCTGTCTACATCGTGCGATGACGAAATATGCAGTTTCCGGCGAATTGCACAGGTCGGCTCGAAAGAATTTCCCTCGAAGAAGTACGCCATGATAGGGCTGGACAATAATTTACAATCCGATATGATTGAAATGTAAGACTTTGCTCGTGTGAATAAAGGCCACCGCTACATTTTGACTGTAATAGACACGATTTCCAAGTATATCTGGGCCAGGCTGCTTAAGTCGAAGAATGCACGTTACATATTCGACTCCATGGTGGATGTATTGAGCGAAGAGCGCACACCGAAAAATCTCCACACCAACAACGGTAAAGAATACTTTAACGCTACTTTCCGGGCGCTGATGAAAAAGTACGACATAAATCACGATTCAATGTACTCTGGAGTCAAGGCTAGCATCGTCGAGTGTTTTCACCGTACTCTGAAGGGCAAATTGTGGAGACATTTCACAGCGAATGGAAACTACAAGTGGCTTGAGCTACTGCCGAAACTCGTTCACGAGTATAATTCTTCCGTTCATTCTACCACTCACATGAAACCTGAAGATGTCTAGGACGACTCCCTGTTTCAGTCCATTTATGCTATTCTGATGAGACCCACGTGCAAGACTGAAGCCAAGATCGGTGACCTGGTGCGCATCTGCAAAGAGCGTGGTATTTTTCCACAAATGTTTCCATCACAACTGGCCGGCAGAATTGTACAAGGTAGTTCGCATACGACATTGGTATCCGCGCATGTACTACATGGAGGACCTACGAGGTGAACCCATCGTCGGAGGCTTTTACGCAGAGGAGATCCAACCTACCAAGTTTCCAGATGTGTATTTGGTGGGAAAGTTGCTGAAACAATGCAATGGGCGTGTGTAAATGAGGTGGCTCGGTCACTCGAAGCAGGGTAACTCCTAGGTCGAAGAGAATGACATTCTGAAGTAAGATTTAGCAATTTTTTTTTGTAAGTAGTAATATGTACATGGATTTTTTAGAAAATAAATGTTTGTTTTTACTTTTCTTTGCATTAATTTTTTTCTTGCCTGTCCTTATACGCCATATTAGGTTGGAAATAGCTAGATCTCCGAAGTTGCAGGCTTATGTTTGCTCTGGCATACCACATATCCACAAATGAACACGATGGTAGCCTATGCTAACATCACTGTATGTAGCAACATCTTCTGGCTTGAACTGCACTGACACGAGATGAAACTAATACTGCGAGCCTTCTCCTCCAATTTTATATATCAGCTTCCCCTCTCTGCTGATTTTTTCCAGTCCACCATTCTAATGGGCCAGTGTTAAATTCAGTTGAAGGCTTGTACTTGCTTGTGAAGCATGCTGACTCATTCTCTTTATTTACCAGAAACTGTGCAGGTACAGACTTACTAACATTGCTATTCTTACGCTCATGGTCATGCAACACCATCCAGGTATGAAAACGACTTGTAAGCACGTACAGACTCCAATTACCAGTTAACAAGAGGGAATCGAAATGCTATGTGCTGACTATGACTATCTGACATCATCCAGGTGCGAAAACGACCAGGAAGCATGTACAGACTCCAGTTACCGTGCAGGTACAGACTTGCTCTTGACATTTACATGATCAGCAGGTCCTCGGAAAAATGATGGGGGTGTTGTGAGTTTAAATCTAGCAATGGTATGTTCAAGACATCTGACTGTGGTCTGCTTGACTTCTAGGTTGAGGTATGAGTATATTAAGTCTGGTGTTGGTTAGTAGAGCAGATATTCTGTAAAAGAATGTGATCTATCTATTGAATGCATGTATTTGCCAATAAAAAATGTATATAAATTCATAGTAATATATGTATCTGCTTCTCTGAAATACTTATTAATTCAATTTAAATCAAAATATTTTGCGAGTGCATGCTGTAGGAGGCCAATGACAGCTGTTAACAAAACATCATTGTCCTGCCAGTGAATAAGTTATTTTAATGTGAAAATATATTTCTTTCTAATGCTATCTTCACTCAGATTGAAATCATAAAGCTGACTACTGTCAGACCTGCCACTCACAAGACTGATTATGTGGCACCTTGACTCTCGACTCTTTGACTCTTGACTCTTTATCCTCTGACTCCAAATGACCACAAAATGGCCCAGAAATGACACCTAAATGACTCCTAATGACCCTAAATGACTTCTAAATGACCTCTAATGACCCCCAAATGGCCCCTTATGACCCCTAGAGAACTCTTAATGACCCCAACATGACCTGTAATGACTCCTAAATGACCCCCTAGTGTAGTGCCTGCAATGCTAAATGCGGCGCTAGGTGTGGTGCACATAGTATATATAGTGCTAAGTGTGAAGCACGAATTCTATGCAGTGCTAAATGTGGAGCCTTGGATGTGTTAGGTTAGGTTAACATGTCTTTTAAATGTCCCGACATGGGGTATAATGGACATAACTAAGTTAGAAATATTCTGTGCTCTACACAATATGAAAATGCTTTTCGAAGTTCTTATGTGCATGATTAAATGGGCTGGTGGTTAGGTTAAGTAGATGATGGGAGAAATAAAATATATTCAAAGTCCTGACATGGGGTGGAATGCATACAAGTACGACTTGGTTATACAGTTACTGACTTACGTATGACAGTTATGTATGACTGATTGGTATATCCTGATCACATGTTCGGTTATTTTGGCAGTATGGAAAAAAGTATAGCTTAGATGGCTGAGGAGAATAGTTTAATTGTGTGACTCTTTTTTTTTTTTTTTTGTAAGAACAGAATGGTTTGATGGGATGTTTAGTTATTTAAATAGGGGGAGCTGAATGCTTAGCTTGTATGGTCGGTTAGTATGAGCAGGATGGTTTTAATGGGAATTAAGACAATATGGATGTCGTAGATGGTTAAATAAATAGTATTGATCTTATGATAGTTGGAATATTCGATGGTTCGTCAGCTGGTATGGCTTGATTATATGTGTAACTGGCCAATTTAGATAGGGCTGTAATGATAGTCAATATAGTTGACTTTCATTTTTGATCATAAGTCTGAAGTATGGTAGTGGATATGGACTGTACTGTTAATAGCATCAATGAGGAAAGCTAATGGCATGGTGAAAAGTATTATATGTGTTTTGGTATTTAGTACAAATCGGCATGGCTATTGAGTAATGCTGGAAGGAGGGGAGGTGACGAGGGGTGTGGTGATTAGTAGAGTATGGTGGTTGAATGTCGAGAGAAATAATAATGTTATATTTAGAGTTCTTACAAGATGATTGGGTTAGGTTATTTTAGGTTAGGTTGAGTGGATACTGAACAGTTTATGGGATTGTGTGTTGGAAAAGAAAAATTTACTTCATTATATTACTTAGGAGTATGACATAAAGGTTTGAAGTCCCTACATACTTATGTCTGGGATATTAAAACATTACTATACTAAAATAAAAATCTAGAGTTCGAATAACCAATGTTCAAAATATAAAACACTTAGCATATATTTACTTAAAGAGTTATATATATACTTTTAAAAATTCAATATGGCACTTATCAGTCATGTTATATATTTTGACATATTTTTATCTGTCTTAAATATTCGAATCCTTAGATTCCACACCCGACATACTTTAAAGTTTACTAAATAATACCTAACAAAATTATTAAACATTAAAGTATATAGGTTAAACTGTAAATTAAACCAAAATAATCAAAAACAAAATAAAAAAATTACATAATAAAAAATATAGGTTAAAATACTTAAAATAAATTTAACTTACTTAAAAAAATTATACAAGTTAAATTTAAACAATATATGTAAGTTAAACCAATATAGTAAAACATATTAAAAATAATATAGTAAAACATTACTGGTTTAAAGCACTTAAAACAAATTTAAGAAACTTAAAAAAATTATACAGAAATATGTATTATATATACCTAAAAATTGTTGATTTGTATTAAAATTACTAAAAAATTTTGATATGTAAATGAAGTACACTAAAAATTATATAGTAAAAAATAAAAATGCAATGTCTTTAATCATTATTTATCATGCTCCAAGCTATATAATACTAATAAACTCTTGCCCCAGTACATGTCGCGAGAGCAGAGTGGTCTAAGGCGTAAGTCTGGCAACCGAAGTTTGATCACGCACTATTCCAGATGGTATTTTGAGTTCTAAAAAAAAGCAGCGCCCCTAACAGTGAATTACAGAACCAATACGGCGGGTGTGTGCACGCAAGATCGACTAATGGAATGAGAGCGACACCAATGCTCCTAGTGTTCAATGACAGATCGAATATGGAGGTGCCCCTAGTGTCCAAAGCCAGAACTAATGGGGAAAATGAATGACAAACGAAAAACCAAGATGGCGGCCTCCATGCAAACGTAAACAAATATGGCGGCCTCCAGTAGCAAAGATGGTGACCTCCAGCAACAGCCGATGTAAACAAATGATGAACGAATGGGAGAAAGAGAGAATGTGAGATAAAGGAAAGAAGAAGAGAAAAAGCGAGAATGAGGGAGGGGAAAGAATACGGGAGAAGGAAAGGAATAAACTGAAAGAATAAAAAGAAAGAATGTAAAAGAAAAAAGTGGGAACACTCGTAGAAAACCCTCGGAATGCAAGATCATGAAAAAATGACTTACTGGTTACCAATATGTCGGTCCAAGATGGCGGCGTACTGGCTACAAATATGGCGGCGTACTGGCTATCAACATTGCGGAATCCAAGATGGCGGACGCGTAACCAGAATGATAGAGCTGGAAGTATGGAATCCAACATGGCGGCCGCGTGACCTTGGTGTGACGTCATCCAAGGTCAGATTTAGATCCACCAGCCGAAGCCGTTTGTCCTCGGAGGAACTATACCCTACTACTTGTATGTTTTGAAATATGTCCAATAATATCAATACGTTTATTACGATACAGTTTTGGACATTAAAGTGTGACGAATAACAAACGAGAATTAAGTACATCTAGTTGTAATCGTAAATTGAGACTTATTTACTAAGTGACGGCCAGTCGTACTCAGCGACACTTAATGTTTTCGCACAGTAAGAGCAAGTGTCTATTTTAGGTGCGAATTCTGAACTCTCTCGCTCTCTCGCTCTCTCTCTCGCTCTCTCTCCTCGCTCTCTCTCTCGCTCTCTCTCTCGCCTCTCTCTCTCGCTCTCTCTCTCGCTCTCTCTCTCGCTCTCTCTCTCGCTCTCTCTCTCGCTCTCTCTCTCCTCTCTCTCTCGCTCTCTCTCTCTCTCCTCTCTCTCTCTCTCTCTCTCTCTCTCTCTCTCTCTCTCTCTCTCTCTCTCTCCTCTCTCTCTCTCTCTCTCTCTCTCTCTCTCTCTCTCTCTCTCTCTCTTCTCTCCATATATATATATATAACATCTTCCTAGACCAAAATTACTGTTGTGACTTTTGGCTACGTTTAGGGGATTTGGCCCCACTGTGCGTTGCCTGATCGTGTCGCCTGCAAGAGTACATCGAAATGGTTAAAATGCCGCAATCGTTGTCCTCCTGGACGTAGATGCCGCGATGTGGCTCACATGAATTAGACTTGTTGCCTGAGCCACCGAGAATTTGGGCGTAAGTAACGGTGAATTGTGGACAACTATTTCTGTGTGTTTGTAAGGCTCTTTTTAAATGTTTTAGTGTTGCATGCGGTATAGTTGTTCATTTTGGATGAGCAGTAATGCAAGTTTTTTTTTCTTCCAATTTGTGGTTTCGGTTGCCGGTCAAAATATTTTTTTCAGTTGTAATTTTAATGTGTGAAATTTTAAGAAACGGAGCCTTTAAGGGTTATATTGCTGTTCCAGTTGGTTATGAAGTGGAACCTAGTCAAGTTTACCTAATAATTGTTTTAATTATTATTTAAAGATTGGTATATCGTAATTTTCGATTTTATAATTATTGCAAGGTGTATTACAATTTTATAAACTCATCAAGTTTTTTAATCAGTAGGAGTTTTGATTTGCAATGCTATTGTATAATTTAATGTTTTTCCTATGGGAGACTTTATTTGAATGATCTCAAAGGGTGTCTTGCAGAGTTTACATACTTACATATTTAAAATACAGTGTCTATAAACCGATCTGTGTTAATGCAATTTGTGCTACAACAAGTGGCCGGATTTTCTTCAAAACGAACTGCAAACTTTTTTTTTGTGTTTCTTACTTATTCTAACCATTGCAATTTTGGTATTCTACGAGAACATCCTCATCCTAATTTTTACGGTATCTTCGATTGCACTAATTTCCTTTATTATTACGTAGCCATATATATACATCCACAGCTTTACATTTTTAAGCAAATCGTTACACTTTTTGAGTTAAGGCTGTGTCTGTGTCTCATGTAAAATCATTAAACAGTGTTATTCTTTGAAAATAATATATTAATAGAATTCTGACTTATACATGTAACCCATAATGCGACAAATTATTTGATTTTCTGTCGGTTCGCATTCTTTATCGTCATCCACAAAACACCCCATCTACGCGCTTTCAGGAAACTCGTTATATTACTGCCAAGCATATTTTTCTTGTATGTCAGTATTTAGCTGTAGTTACTTCTGTTACTTTTGTTATTGAGGATTCTCATGATGTCTCGAAGTGTTGCTCATTTCAAAGTCTTATTAAAGTTTAAATAACCACTGACGAAACCTACACCTAGAGTGACTAACATTTCTAAGGTCTTTTTGAAAATTGGGGTAACAATCTTATGATAAAATGAACGTGTATGCGCTTCTTTCTCGTGTCGCGTTAGAAGAAGCCACCTGCTTTGACATACTGTAGACGTCGCTAGACGTGGTCATCGTAACGCGAAGTTGACAAGAGGTGGAGAAGTATGAAGGGGGAAAGCAGAAGTATGTTGCGTTTGGGCTGGATCTCAGCTACAGCCAGATTATTGATTGCCAACAGCACCATTTCTAGTTGATGTTTATCAACAAGTTAAAGCAACTGTTGTTAGCAGATTGGTAGGTCTGTTTATTCTTCAGTCAACCAGCAGAAGCCGCATTATTACGCTGTTTCTTTCTGCAGTACTCTCAACGGTTATATATATATAGCGTAGCGCTTGAAAAGAATTTAGGAGCCCGTGATCTGTGTTTATACCTGAAAAATGTAGTTGTCAGCTAGTTGTGTATTATTTTATTAGTAGTTGCGTTTTTTAACTTGCGTTTACACCCAACGTGGGTGAAATCTTTGGTTCTTTTGCAGTTTAATTACTGAAGTGGTCAGGCAGTAGGTACTGATATAGCAGTAACCGATAGCGCAGGATATTCAGTCTGCTTTCAAGTCGTACTTACCTTATTTGTTGAGATTTCGAACCATGAAATGAACACATGGCTTTCGCTTTATTTTGCCTCGATAAAATATGATTGTTGTGTGTTTTCGTGTGTAAACAATTATTGAAAGTATATGAAATAACAGGCTATATTTAAAAATCAAGATTCACTGTAACTATAAAGTTTTACTTTTCTTCCTTCTTAGTTAGGCTTTGAAAAAGTATCTCAACATATCTTGTGGAACTGTGGAGCACACCAGCCCAAATTGTCGACATGTAGTGGTTATATTGTTGATAGGCATAGTATACCGCTGCAATAAAATGAACTACCAACATAATAAATAAGTTTTAATGTTCGTTCCAAAAATTGTGGCCCCAAGATGAATCTTATTCGTAGCTGTCACAGAAAGAAAAAGTCCAAGTTCTTGCAGAGTGTATTCTTCGCTGAGATGTGAAGATGCCTAATGTACCCAGTACACTTACTTGAACGAAAAAACATGAATTACACTTAAATAATTTAGATTAGTTTACAACGTCCTCATTTTCGATGTTTAGAGTAAACTTATAATTTTATAAAATATTGTCTAGTGTAAGATACTATCATTGATATTATGAAATACAAGTGAACTAAATATGTAGTAATTTTAGGGAAGAAACAAAGAAATAAATACTCTGATAAAAAATTCTATGTTTTCAATACCTAATATCAGAATCATATTTAAAATTCTAATTAAAATAATCCCACTTGTTTCACAAAATTGCAATTTTATTTAACACCAACTATTGTGACTTCGATTATTTCCTGTGCATTTAAAATGCCTTTTGTAAATGACTAATTAGCCTTTGTACTATGTGACATTATAAAGCTTAAAAATATGACATCCAGAAGAACCTTTACGTAAACACTTTACACTTTTACTATATTATAACTTCGATTAAATAATCTGTGCCATTTATAGCACATCAGGGAGCCCCGGAGAGGTATATAGGTATTTAAAAATGCATTGAAACGAAGGCCCACGAATATTGTACACCCTGGGATGCAGTGTCTCCCATTTTCACTTTAACTTATTTTGACATGAAAGCCACGGGGATCAAGTTTAATACCTCGTAAATACTAAATACAATCGCATATATCTCATCTCGATACATCCGAAGAACAGTACCATAGGATTGATGCTTTGACATAATAATAATGCGTTAGGTTATGAGTACCACCAGACAGAATATACTGGAATCGTGATATATTCGTGTCTGTTATGTACGTTGGCGTTATCCCTGGAATACATTTTTTTTTTTCAAATACTATCACATAAAGTAAAACAAAACACGAATTCATTGTTGGGTGAAATGGAAGCTTCTCTTCGGCAATAATAGTATATTTTTCTTTATCTGCGTGCTTTTAGCTGGACACGTATACTCTCCGAGGACGCAACCCGGATCGCCAAAGTGTGAAGCTGGCCAGCTGACCGCACTACCACCCATGGCCCAAGCGTTTTGGTTAAGCTTCAGTTGCTTTCGGTTGTTCCCCAAACTATCGAGGGTTTTCTGTTCTACAGGTCCTCGTCGGGTGAGCACGCTTACGACAGTAAGATTTTGTAGCGAGAATGCCAGACTGGTGATGGTTCACGTCCAAACATCGCCACGAGTTTGAGCATCCAGCCGGTACCTCGTGGTTCGAAGCCTGTTCTGCAATCAGGAATACTCCGTCGTCTAGCCCCTTTATTTGCGTAACCGTGCATTTTACAAACCGGACTTGTTAGCCTACTTTCTATGGAAAGATATTATCATGCAAACAAGCAAATATCTGTATGGATGTATGCCCCCCCCCCTGCCCAATAACTTTTGAACTAGTTAACCTAATTTTCCCAAACTCAGTGCACGTCATAACTTGGTAACCTTTCAACCGATTTAAAACCAATTTGTTTTGTTGACAGTTCGTCATAAAGTTGATGGATTTATGTGGGGATATTGCTATTGGTCCGACATTTTGGATGATGGAACTACGTGTAATGTAAAGTTTTTACGTTGTATATAGTGAACTACTTAACTTATTCGCGCAAAATTTGATATGTAATTAATTATACGGTAGGCTATTAAGTCATATATGATTTAAATTAATAATCCACTTAATTTCAACATTTGCGGTTTTATAAATATTGAATTTTAATTTCCTATATCTATCATCCTTTTTGACCTAACTCGAGCAAACTTGGTGCGCTGAAAGTATCTATAATAAACGCCAAATATTTTATCCTCGTTTGTTCGCCCTTTTTTAAGATAACACTATTCAACCGATCACCACCAAATTTGTGAAAAAAGCAGTATTACGGTAGGCCATGTAAGATTACATATTTTAAGTGGGTAACACACTTAATTTCAAAATTGTGGCATATAAAACTTTTAGCTTAGTATGCTAGGTCTACTAAATCATGCAACAATTTCAACTTAATTATACAACCTTGAAATTCCTCTACACAGTGCCTCTTTTGTTCACCATTTTAAGAAAGCGATACACGAATAAAACAGTTTTGTTATATATTCGGAATCAACCGGTTATTGCCAAATTTTACAATTAAATAATACTATGGTAGGCCATGTAAAATAATATGTTTTATGGTGGGCAGAAACTTATGTTCAAAATAGTGGCCATACGAATATATAATCATGGAAAGCTATATACATGAAACCACATAACCAATTTCAACTTGACTATGTATGATGGCAGTATTTATGCAAGAAAAAAATAAGCTAATATATATACTCTTAGGTTCAATTTTTTTTAAATATAGCACTACATGAAAGATAATTGTTACCCGAAATAAAAGCTTAACTGGTTCGCAAAATATTCAGATAAGTTATAGTTTTGAAGTTAATTTATGTTTATGCAGCTATTCAAATTATGATCCATGTAAACATTTTGAATTTGTTGCCATTTTGTTACAAACAAAATCCAACTTTATATTCTAACTTTTATCTTCGAAAAATACATGTGCTTATAGATAACATCTTCGTCCTCCATTTATGAATATAGTAGCACATGCAAAATTGCGTTTTTATGCCTGATCTCTGGGATGAATCAACTGATCCCCGCTAAATTTTGCTCATTTAAAAAATGGCGGTCATATAAATATAAATTTGTCATTTAAATTATATTATGTAACCAAATTCAAGTAATTTTTGTGTGTTGACAGTATTACGTATGCCTTTTAGGCATTTTGTACGATAGCGTCAAATTAGAAAATTAATCTTTTATGCCCTGTATCAGGAACTAATCAGCCAATCTCCATTAAGTGTTCATACAAGTGGCGCTACGGTAGGTAACAACCTTTAAATGGCTCAGACATATATTATCAAAATAAGGACCTCGTAAATATTTCAGGTCAGTAAACCCTATCTACCGTCACATTAGACAGATTAAAATCGAAGTTGATTCTCCGAACACTATCTCCGTAATACAGTTTGTCGAACACCTAGCTTACGGTACTACAGTTTCTTTGTTCGATTTCCGGATAAGAAACGCGTGTATTTGGAACTGTCTCATTACTGTTGCACATGTTTCTGGTTCCATCTGTAATAATATCGCCGTGAACAAGACGTCAAGACCTACCTACAATCTAAGCTTTTGAAAATGTCACCAGAATTATTTGAATCCACGTAGAGGGAAGTAGACTCATTTGCTACATCGGTTACTTGTTTTTATGTTAATTTAGTTTCCTGCGACGCGCAGACTCCTCGTCGACGATACTGAGGAGTCCATTTGCTTCCGCTTCGACATAAACACCTTGGGTGGAAGGGGGGGGGGATGAGACGGAGCAGGGTGTATCTTCCCTTCGGGGAGAGAGGAAACCAGGTTCGCACGCAGGCAAAGGAAAGCGGCAGTGTATCGGAATCCCATTACACAGAATCTCGGGGCGACCCGCTGGCCCGCATCCAGCCATTACCAAGGGGTGAGCTTCGCAATCGACGTGGCACTGGTAATAAGGGTGTGTCAGGGAGTGAGAGTTCCTCGCTTGGCGATATTCCAACAGCAGCAGCACCCCGGGATCACGCCGCACTAGTACACACGGAAAGGACAGGGATGGAAGGTTTACTCAGGTATTATTGCCCTAGAAGCTCGACCCCTAGACCCCACCCCCCTGATCCGGCGGCCATCCTCTTCCTTTCCGCGCCGCTGCAGCAGAGACAATATTGATCATGGCATGATTGTTAAATGCGCCGTGTTACCCCCTCTGCTCCTCCTCTAGGGGGGAAGCGCGACACGACTGTTTGCGAGGAAAACACCCCTAGCGTTCCGGCCGGCGGCGCCGCCTTTACATCAGGGCGACGTAACTCACAACACTTCCTGTCCGCGCGTGTCTGACCTGCCACGGCTTTAGCTGCTCCTTCATAATGGTCCATTATTAGCCTCCAGCACCTGTCCTGCAAAGCCCTCCCTGGCTGCTGACAAAGACGGACCATTAGTAAAACAATCACCCCGCTACGCCCCGTGGTGCTGGAGAAACTGTATTCATTCGTTTTGGATATTTATTTTGTGTATTTTGTGTGTTTATTTTGTGTATTGTAAAGTTATTAAGTGCATAATAAGCTATGCAGGGAAAATTAAAGGAACATATTAAATTTTAAATCGTATAATAGTAGACACCTGTATAAACTGACGCGGAAAGAATTTTTGTATGGACCTAAACTGTAATTAATTATTAATAGTAAGGAGTATAGTATAATTGGCGACATCTATGTCAAAATCCTGGTTTGGGAAAACACGTCGAAAATTGTTGTTTACTCATAAATTTTTTATCATGTTACTGTCAGCAGGGAAATACTCTTGATGAAATATTTGAAATGATTGTTCATCTGATACGATCTTACATTAAATTTAGTACAAAACACAAAAATAAATTTACTAACGACTAAAGAAAAATTCATAATGTACATACGCCTTTTATCGAGAGATAAGTGTTTTCCATGTTTCAGCTGTGTATTTTTGCACCAGTTTATATGTTCTGAAGATAAAGTTACCGTTTAAAAATTTTTTGAACGTATGTTTTGGCTATATTTAGTTGTATTTAGCTTTCAATATTTTTTACTACGTACAGTACTTTGGTGTTTTTCACAACTGAATATTTTTATATTAAAAAATATTCCGTATATGTTATATAACTTTTTCTGTAGGCTACAAACTGGGATTTTAAAAATATATTTTAGTTGATTTGTTTCCTGAGCAATGGAATTCTATCCTTAGCAGAATATTTAACATTCTCTTTAATGAGACCCTAAATATTACTAGCAATTAAATGACTTTGAGTGTTGTAGGTACCTTATATCTCCAATGATTGGCCATTTAGTATTTTACGTTGGATTACCCGTAAAATTAATCTGAAATTTGGTTAGAGGCCACAGATAAATTTTTGACAAACAGTGGTTTCTAAACCATTTAACTCAACACTGTATGGTCATATAGTCTCGGTGTTACACTTAGCTCTTACTTGATGGATGGGAGAGTTTGTATTGTAGAACATTTTCCTCTCTCTCAGAACTTTTACAGAAAAACATGTTGTTGGGGACTTTCTTGGTCTTTAAGAAATGTTTTCTTCAAATATTCACTTTAACGAGAATTTATATGTCAGACCGATACATGAAGTACCAGGACATAAACTGCGATGTAATATTTGTAGGGTGATACAATACAACACTATATATAACTTCGTGGCTAATAACACGATTGTAATAAATTTGTATAACTAGTTATTATTATTATGTGTTTATTGGTGGCGAAGTTAATGCTTTCGCCTTCTCTTACGCTTAACCACATAGTAATTCACTTCAATGTGAAAAAAACATAATACGACTAGGTTATCTATCCTTAAAACACACAAATATACAATAAATATTATATATAAACGTTGCACTGCAAACTATTATAAATAAGTTTAAATAAATGTGTTTTCCTTTGGTTAACATTAACACAGCAAGAAATAAAATTAAAGTCATAGTAATATACATAAATTTGAAAACACGTAGAAGATAAATGTTATACCTAAGTAAAAACAATAAGGCCTATCACGATAAAATTAAGAAGATTGAAGGGATCACATCAGTCTAGCAATAAAATTAAACGAAAAAAAAAAACCAATTTATAACAAATGCACAATAAACATTAGTGAAAAAAAGAAAACGTAGTGCCATATTTCTACTACTTTTAAAACGTTTCATACGACAAATGAATTTAAGACTAATATTTAAAACTACTGACATCTGATAGTTAGATCGGGAATACGACTACGGTGTGATCAGGACCTTGTGTTGGCGCCGTGCAGTGTGATACGTGGACTGGCAGCAATTTTGGGCATGAGCGAAAATTTCCGAGCAATATATCTTGCAAATCCGATGTACCTACTGGGGCGCTAATTTTGGCACCAATGGAAAGGTCTCGTCTAGGTATGTTGATATAGGCATAAAAGCGCAGTATCAATATCTTTAATTTAATTATCGTTTCCCTTAGAAAATATTACCCAATAACGCAGACGTGTTCACGTACAGCCCACGCCCATGTCCTCGGTACAGCCACGCCCCAATTTTTTTTATAGCAACAATTTAAAACTATTACAAAAAGCTCTGCAATGGTTTTCCTGACTATAGGCTATTCACGGTAAAGTGAACACTCTTGAAAGCCCTCTCATTTGGAATGATAGCCAATAAATATATTTAATTTTAGTCTTAGATGTTAACTACTGAGTGCGATGGAATGTACACACTGTGTTTATTAATTACATGTCATTATATATTTGAAAAGGTGGTTAAAGTATAAATAATGGTTTAATGGAAAAAAGTAACTAGCGCCCTATAGATGAAGTGCTACATCCAACAGAATATCTTTCTTTGTTTTACAACTACAGTAATTTTAGAGACTGAGCTTTACGTCATTTTTAACAAAATTTTTATTTTCCAGCGAAAAGGAATGGGATCTTCAGTGGTGTAGTGGTTAGACTACTTGCCTCCCAACTAGACGAACCGGGTGGGGTCACTCCCAGATTTTCGCGTGTGGGAAACGAGCTAGACGATGCCGCTGGTCGGCGGGTTTCCTCGGGAATATCCCGCTTCCTCCGCCATTGCAGTCCGTCGCCGCTCTATACTCACCTCGCTTCACCTCATCGGCTCCAAAAACCTCGATGTTAAGATCTCGTCGCCTCGCCTCGCCTCGCCTCACCTCACTTCACTGAAAAGGACGCGTTCCTTTGTATCACTACTTATTTATGAGTAATTACAATCCTAACAACAAAAAAAATACAACAATTTTCAACTTCAATACAAAGCATACGAAAAGATCTTACGCCGGTTGATTTAATATTCATAATTTTTGCAACAAATCCAAAGATATTGATATTATATTTAACACACGCTGGCAAATAAACCTTGGAGAAAGCAAAAAGATATTACGCCAGCTGATTTAATATTCATAATTTCTGCAACACACGCAAGGATATTGATATGAAATTTAACACACGCTGGAAAAAAAAAAAATTATAATAAGGGTGTTTACAGTTAAAGGCCTTTCTTACATAACCTCCTCATTCGCTAATACATGCCATAAGGTGGAGAATTCGCTCTAACCTGATTCATATCTGAGCATCACAGTGATTCCATTAAAGTTGATGGAAATGTTTAAATACATTTCCGGTTCATCGGGACGTGCTTTATCGTTACGTCATTACGTACGTAGCAGAAGTTAAAAGTATCCGAGAAATGCTAAAGTCATCTATGCGTTTTTGTTTCAGCTACAATTTAATATTTTTTTTATGAAATCACCTATAGTTTGAACGAAAGAAAAAATTTACAGATAACACCGAGTGTGTTTTGTCGTTCGATAACCAGCCAAGGCAAATAAATTTTAAGTTTTCGGTCAGTCTGTCGTTAAGTTTCTATATCGACCCCGACAGACAGTGTTTCTATCGATTGGAGCGAATGAAGGTTACCGACTTGTGTTGAAAATGGTGTTATAAATACAAGATAGTTTTGAGGCCTTACTCGGCAAAGCTCGGGTTTAACGACCTCCCACCAAACACTTTTCCGCTCCTTTCCGTGTATTCAGGAAGACTATATTACTAATGTGAGTACACTACAGTACCTAAAATACAATGGTAACGTGGTACCTTACGAATCTGTAAATATCACACAAAAAGGAAGAGTATGGTTCACCAATACCTACCCATGAAAAGGTTTTTGCAACTGGATCGTTGTTCAATGTGCGGTGTTAGTACGGGAAGCGAAATTCTTTACTACATCATGTTTCAAGAACAACTGATAGCTGCATAAACAATATGCCAAAACTGATATGCAAGATTAATTCATACCTTATATTACACTATGTTCACACACTCTGGATGTATTACTAATGATGTGAAACAGGCCCTTACCCATAAATGCATCGAAGTATTAAGATACAAGCAATGTAATTAATAACAAAAATTGGAATTCAATGTTCCTGGAAAAACAATTAATTCAATCCTATTCAGCACACGAATAAAGCATTTCTCATGATATGTTAAACATGAAGTTTCTCAAGGACTAAGAAACAATTGTACATTATTATTTTGAGCCCTACTCAAATATTTCACAATGAATAAAGAAGAAATAATAATACTTTAAGTAGTCGCCTAATCTAAAATGATTACTTGAGGCAATAATCCTTGAAAATCTGGAGTCTTGAATTGCTACATTAAAAATTTTTAAATATAATTAGCATCTACTAGCAGTAAAACCAAGAATTCCGTAGTAAAATAATACTTTCTTGGACATAAATATTATATCTATAACAAGTTGAGAGGTATAATAACACTCCTTTTCATTAATAAGTCAACTTACAAATTGGTTACATACGTGTCAAACAACTATGCCATTTTTAACAGAGTAACTTTTTCTTGAGGATATTTTACTCAAGCAAAATATATTATCATTTTCAAACGGTTGTTCATCATTTTGAAAACAATAACGTAGCACATACTATTATTTTAAAGTATAGAATTGATTATAGTATCCATTATTATTTCATAAACGACCGATTTTATGTTAGAAAAATTCTATAAAAACGATTAGTTCTTTCTTTTCGGATAAATTGTAAACTGTGGAAAAATTTTGATTCCAAGGATACATATCTCCTGAAATAATACTTGAATACTAAAAAATTCTTGATACTTCACTTATATAACAATCATAAAATAATGTTTATAAATATGTCGTGTGACTTTTATAAAATTAAATTAATTCAGTGTAATGAACTTTATGAAGTTATGCATCTTCTAAAATACGTTTGAAATTTCCAGTAAGTAATAATAAATTATAAAGGAAAAAAGACTATTTTATTAACTTTAACAGAAATTCATGAATTAATCTAAAGGCGGGGAGATACAAAGGTCGCACGCCGCGAAGGCATTTGGATCCATACATCTAAATTTACAATCCAAAGGAGTGCAACATCCGATGCTATAACAAGGTATTCACAGATTCTGGCAGTTGACGTGCTGTGCAGTGTCTCAGACGACTAACTTCCAGCGACTGAGCGAGTGCAGGCTACAGTCATGGCGAGCTGTGTGCCGAGTACACGAACCATCGTGCGGCAGGTCTGCAATGTATACCTGACGTCAGAATTGGCTGCAGCAATGGGCCGCGTTATATTTCCCGAGACGCTTCCCTCTAGAAGTTGACGGCGCTCGTTTCCAGAACTGGTGAGAAGGAGGTGAGAGTTAGAAGAAAAGTGCATATTAATGCACTCCTTAGGACTGCTACACCTGCATTTAAGATTTGGGCTGCGATTACTTATGACTCAAGAACAAGTTTTGTGTTTGTGTATGCAGCACCGTCAGGCCAACAATACGCTAACTTATCGTACGTCCCCGTTTACTATAGGCTGTTCACGTTAGTCAGCACTTTTTAAGGCCCTGCTAAATTTTTACTATCAGCAAATTTCTCTATTTTTACAATTTTTAAATATAAACCCAAACGTCAACGTCTGAAGCAGCCACAAAATATATTTACTAGCGTTTAAAGCCATTTGGAAGGGCCTAAAAAAGTTCTCACTTTACCGTGAACGGCCTGTACCATTCGTGTAGTGTAACTCTAGTGGCATTCATAGGCATGATAATCCACGTCTAAATACCGTGGTCATCGAGCGACACGCTATACGAGCTACGGACACCATAACTTGGCCTACTAGATCACCGGACCTGATCATTTATGAGACCAGCTGGGATGTGGTATCCTCTAGCACCCACTACCTGCCTACAAAATCGAATAAATTTGTTGCAATATATGAAAGAACAGTGTAATATAGCTGAAGACAGTATTCGGGTTCTGTATGACCCCAGCCTCATTGAGTGGCCGCTTGAATTTCGCTTTGGCTCTGTAGTCCATTCATGGTTACTTCTAAGTTTCCTGAAGCCATGCTGAAGTTCTGCTTTCATGCTATTCCTCCGTGTCATGCATACTAAGTTTAACTAACTCGAGAGAATTTCATCAAAGGGGCAACGCACCACATTCTTGCACACTCAGTTTAACAATATGTATATTTTTGAGAACACTGTTTCTAGGTAGGGATTACCAACACACCTATTTTTTTTCTCCATTTTTCTCATATTTGTTTTAGGTAAAATACGTTATTATATGTAATTTATAGGTAACAAGTCAGTTCAACCAAAAATAAGATAGATTTATATTTAGAAACGTATAAAACGTCTGTAAGACATAACAATTACACACGTCATTCATGGGGCTAATTTTTAAGGTTCGATTCAAATGTGCGAACATAATGCACATAGTATTAATAACAATATAAAAGGTGTAATTTAATCCGTAAAGTTTTGTGTTTCATTCGAGATGTTTCTGTTTGTGTGTGTGCGTGTGTGTTTGTGTTTGCGTGTGTATCAAGCAGTGAACACCATATGTAAAGACAGCGATCACTGTAATGTATAGCTTAGAGTCCTATTCTTAATATGGCTAAATAATATTAATTAAAATGCACTAATTATCACAAGAAACAAATTAAAATTTATAATTATGTTTATTATGTATACACACACAACTGAGTGGATTGGCACAGTGGTAAGACAGTGCAATTGAATTCTTGTGGAACTGGCTTCAATCTCTTCTCCGGTCATTCTGTTCTGATCTATCAAGCTACCTGTTCGCATTTAATAATTAGGAATTCAACGGTAAATTATATTTTACAGTAACTTATTAATACAATTGTGTACAAATAGCTAGTGTATGTGCGTAAAAAAAGTGTCAAATATTTATAAGAAAACAGGGTTTGATGTTTTGTGTAATTGCTGCTATACATTTACATACACAGCACCTACTTCATGATTTTAGCGTAGTTAATACATTACTATAGGCTATTCACTGGCAAGTGAACCATTATGAAAGCCATCTCATCTGGAATAAAAAGTCAATAAATACATTTTATTTTAGCCTTAGACGTTGACTTCCGAGTGCCGTGGAGTCTACACACTATGTTTGTTACTTACAGGGCAATATTTATTTTAAAAGTTGGTTTAAAGGGTAAAAAAGGACTGAAATGAAAAAGTAACTAGTGCATTAAAAGTGCTCACCTTACCGTGAATAGCCTACAGTTACGTTTCTCTTAATATCGTTTATTAAAAACATAAATATTTTATAAACTTGAGCATATTATTATATTACATTAGCGCATTAAAATCAATAACCGTATGTTATTTCTGGCAGCTTTTTAAAGAGGAACATCTAAGTATTAATTTCTCTTATATGAAAATTACTCTTCTTCGGAAGATTATACATTTTTAAATTAGAAAGTTTGTATTTTGATTTAATTGCCATTACTAAGTTTTGATCACGCAGTGTAGACAACGAGCTTGCGATTTAAGTCGAACACGTGGTCGCACTTGCCAAATTTCTATGTACAGTGCGATTTAATTCCTTTCGGTACCGGGGTGGGTGGCCAGTTTAATTCGCTGCGTGACAACCAGCGGTGGCTGTAGCGAAGTGTGATAACGGGCGAAAGAAAGGACGCCGGCAGGACAAAGCAAAAAGTAAGAGATATAGCGTGTCTGTATTGCAAACTGCGCGAGTCAAATTATAACGGCAGGTTCACTCGTGCCTGCCTGATAACATTATATGGAAGTGGGAATCTGGTTGGCAGACGGAGACAGCACAATCTCCCGTTATGAGATTTTTACCAGTACAAAGGAATAACACTAGAAACCAAGCTCTGCTTACGAGTCGTTTCCCATCTCACCCCGATATAATTTTTAAAATGTAATAAAATGTCTTTCTACTCTCCTACCTTAAATTGGTCTATACTAAAAAATTATTTTGTGGGCAACACTTCTTTGTTAAAGTCCTTTTGATAAAAAAAAAATAATACATTTTATATACAAATGTGTATTTGCTCTGCGTATATAGGCTTTGCGTACGTACAAATTTTTTACACCGTAACAGCATAAACGCTTATGCTACCAGAAATATGACTTTGTTTTCACAGAGAAACGTGCTAAAACCACATTCTAATTGTTATATAATAAAATAATTCCATGGGTAACGACTAAACACTTATCACGTCGACAGGTTCAATGCCTATTTTAGAAATACTTACAGATATTATTGCATACATTAACGACCGTTGAGGATACATGAATATGTATTTTTTGTTATATTTATGATACCCTACTATTAAAACAGCAAAAATATGTTTGGCCTGATTGTTAAGAGTAACAATTTAAGTCCATTTGTGCGCGGTGAAATTTTGCAGCCGGGAAACATGTTATATTCTAATTAAATCATCGCTATGTGTACAAATGCCCCTCTCAGAGCTTGGGAAGTATTAATGAGGCCAGAAGATAAGTTCATAGTACGTTCATAAGATATTTCACGCACACCATTATAACGATTATTACAGAACAGGTGCTTATGTATCATAATAACCAAACTATTAAACACAAAGTAATAGATAGACCTATTGTTACAAACGCTTTTGTCTCAAAGTAGTAATAAACACAGGACAAAACAGTCCGCTGTTTGGCACGAAATTCTACAAATTATATTTTTTAATCAAACTTACAGAAACTGACAAATTTGTTCCTTTTTAATAGTCAAAAAACCATTACAATTAATTAACCCTTTAATTATCGTGAACAAATAATACATTTAATTTCTATCCATTCAAGTACGAAGCGAAAAATATCGTATATTCTACGTAGAAAAAAAATTAACTTTATTTTCAAATTTATAAAATAAGTCTAAAAACTTTAAATATTATATTAAGCAAGCTGTGCTAGGTATTATTAGCTTTAAATATATAAATATACAATTCACAAATAGCCTTAAAATTAAAAAATGTCGCAGAAAAGTTGTTAAAATATGTGCGGAAAATAAACATAAAAGTAGATTTAAAATTATGAGTCGGATTCATGAATGGTAGTTCGGAGCCACCAACCACCTCGCTTGCCGAGGCCGCCTGGGACGGCCATGTTATCGACAACATTACCTGCTTCATCCCAAAAATCACTTCCGAAATTAATTATTTTACCAAAAAGAAAACTTTTTCCAACAAGAAATTTCCAAAAAAATTAAATATAAAAAAAGTAAAGCGTATTTGATGCTCCTCAAAGGAAGAGACGAAACATCAGGCGAACTAGAGGATTGGAGAATCTTAGCGGAATGAGGCACTTCGTTCTCAGAGCAGATGGGAAGGATTCAAGACTCCCAGCCAGATCCAGCGGACCGGGGAGGATCAGCAGATCTTCCCCTTCCCCAGACCGCCATCTTGCACCTAGCACGTTCACAACTACCCCTCCCCTCGTCCCGCTACCACTACCCCTCCCCCTCCCCCTCGTCTACTGCTTCAACCTCACATCACCACCCATTATCACCTGGCAATTATTATAACTTTTGCAAAAATCTAAAATAAATTCAAAAAATCGAACAATATATAATAATCACACACTCATCCCCCCACCCTCACCTAACTACCTCTCCCCCCCCTCCCGTAGGACCCAATAAAAAACCGAGAAAAATCTCAAATCTCGAAAATAAAAAAAATAAAAATTCTAAACATCGTGGAACATATATCGTTAACCTCAAAATCGTTTACCAGCCTCGCCTCACTCACTCATTCCAAACCCACACATTCATAAAACTCGAGAAAAATCGCTGAACATCGAAATATTGATTCTAAAAATCGAGGAACGTATAATGTTTACCTGACACACGTCCTACCACCCTAACCAACACCTACACTCCCCCTTTTTTTTTTCTTTCAAAATTGCAATAAAAACACAATTATAAAAATTCTAGAATAATATCAAAAATCGAAACATAATTTATAAAAAATGTGAAACACACATAATAGTACGTCACACTCTCCTTCCGTTAACCTGACAGCCATAACCAACACACCCACCCGTCACCAATAACCTCCCGCACAAATCATAAAACAATTGCACAAATATCGCAGAAAATCGAAATAATCTAATAAATGTTTAGGAATGTTATTACATATCTGGTTCCGACACCAGTGTTGGGTGTCGGTGAACTTAAACCCGCAAAATGAAGAAAATTGCAAAAAAAATCAAAAGAAACTTTTATAAGTTTAGAAACATTACGTCACTGAAACCGTTTGCCTTTTAGAACTCAGTCGATTCTATTCGACCCGAGTAGGGCATAATACTTAATTCTCTACAAGGCCCTCCTCCTGCAGACACTCGCATAAATTATATCTAAAACAGGCTCTCGCAAACGATTGTAAACACCACTGATTTAATGTGTGTTTCAGAGAAACAACAAGGACACAATAAGAAATTAAACTGTTATTATGTACAGATAAATTTATTTCGTTTACTTAATAAATATATATATAATCTTTATAATTATTTAATACATTTGACCTTCACATTTCTCAGCGGCTTGCAGATCATAGAGAGTAACCAACAGCCCTTATCTGTTATAACACTGATCCTTCAAGGTACAAATAATTAAAGATATATCGTTAATGTGGAAGAAATATCAGTATTGTTGAAAAGCTATCAAAATTTTTAAGTCTATCAACAAGTTCATTTGGGTATTCGGTAAACATATAGTCAGTATTCTCTGCGTCTTCTGCCTTCTCGGTTTCGCTCTTTGCAGCAAATGATTGAGGATTCTTGACGCCTTCCCCCTTCTTCATACGACTTGTCGAAGGAAACTCGTTGGTGAAATGCGTGCGAACGTCGAGAGAATCATCATCCTTCTCATTAGATACTTCATCATTATCTGCATAGGCATTATTAACATTGCTGTCATCATGATCGTCTTCACCTCCTGTTTCATCCGCAATATCAAGTTTACTTTCTTTGCAGGAGTCGCATGGTCATCATCAGTATTTAGAGCTGGCGACCGTTTATTTGAAGTTCGTCGACTTATGCGAAAGTCTTTGCAAGAGTATATATCACACAAACCTACTCTACTGCACTCATTCCGTCTTTAGCATCAACTGCATCATCAATATCGCCTGACGAATCAGTACCCACCGATGCAGCATGGGGTATTGGTGACATCACCTGCTGACTCCCAGTAGACAAATCTGCAGATCTCGATGTGTTCCTTCAGTATTTCGCCATGCATAAACTGCAGTGTACCAATGTCGTGATGCCTCATCGCGCGAAAAGGACTCTTCGTACAGGCGCCTTTCTCACGTCGCCGATCATGGCAGCTTTTCCTGAAGATTTTTCCACCGTAGCAGAACCGTTTTCCATGTTTTTTTTTCCCAACACTGGGAAATGTTACATTCATAGAGGTATGCTCTGTAGTAGACCAAGTACAAGCATTAACTTGTGTCCTATTCATGAAAAATTTGAATTAATTTTTATGGTAGCAACTTGTGTAACTGCTTTGTCTAGCTACAGCTAGCTATATAAACTTACTAACATATTCATCAGTGAGATTTAAGCAATTTATGCATACATTTAACCAGACTTTTTTTTTATAGTTCCTTGGTCACATTACCATGCAGTTACATTTTCAAAGTATTTTCCAGACAAGTTCTTTGCTCAGCTTAAACTCATTCTCCGCAAATCACCCATACTACTACACAGATGACTCCTTATTCTCTGCAAATGACTCATAAATGACCCCTCCTGCTCTTCAAATGACACATCCTGCACCATAAATGACCCTTATGCTTCACAATTGACCCGTCCTGCTCCACAAATTACCCCTCCTGCTCCACTAATAACCCCTACTCTACCAGACAGAACCATCAGAAGACCAAGACTGACCCCTCACAAGAAGACTGACCCCTCACAAGAAGACTGACCCCTCACAAGAAGACTGACCCCTCACAAGAAGACTGACCCCTCACAAGAAGACTGACACCTCGCAATACTGACACCTTATGGCGGAGCATGCATCTTCAGCAGTTTCTTCCAGACAAGTTCTTCAAATTCTTTAACTTATGATCACACTTAAAGCCAGTGACTGACACCTGCAAGATCGACCCCTATAAGACTGTCCCCTCCTGCTCCACAAATGACCCATAAGCAACCCCTAAATGAGCCCTAAATGATCCCAAAATGACTCTAAAATTACCTGAAAATTACCCCTAATTGCAGTGCATTCACTACCATTAGGGGTCATGTAGGGGTTATTTTGGGATCATTTTGGAGCCATTTTGGGGTAACCAAGGGATAATTTAAAGGTCTATTATGGTTCACTTAATGCTCATTTAAGATTCGTTTTGGGTTACTTAGGGATCATTTGCAGAGCAGGAGGGAACAGCCTTGTGAAGGGTAGGTCTTGCAGTAGTCAGTTGCCTGCTTTAGTGTGAGCATGAGTTCAAGCTGAGCAAAGAACTTGTCTGGAAGAAACTGTTTAAGATGTAACTGCATGGCAATGTGATAAAGGAAATATATTTTATGTCAGTTTGAATGGACAAACATTTTTTAATCTCACTGATGAAATGTGTTAGCAAGTTTGTAAATCGAGCAGTGGGTAGTCAAATTAGATACAGAGGTTGCTAGTATAAAAATAACGTCAGTATTTCATGAATGTAATGCAAGCCAATGATTGTATGAAGTCTATTATAGAGCTTACCTCTATGGATGTACCTTCTCCCACTGCTGGAAAATTACATGGAAAATAGTGTTACTACTGGGGAAATATCTTCAGCAAAAGCTGTCATGCTCGTCAACATAAGATAAATGCTTGTATGAAGAGTCCTGCTCGAGCGATGAAGCATTACGACTTTGATACCATGCAGTTTATGCATGGCGATACATTGAAGGAACACATAGAGATCTGCAAGGATTCGTCTACAGGAAGCCAACAAGTAATGTAGCGAACACCCAATACTACATCGGTGGATACTGATTCGTCAGGCGATAACGATGAGACAGTTAGTGCTAAAGATGGAATGATTACAGTAGAGTTGGTTTGTGTGAAACGCACATTTGCATGACTTTTGCGTGAAGTCGACGAACTTCAGATAAATGGTCACCAGCTCTAAATACTGTTGATGACAATGCGACTCCTACAAAAAAAGAAGTAAACTTGGTATTGAGGATGAAACAAGATGTGAAGACGATCATGATGAAAGCAATGATAATGCCTGTGAAGGCAGTACTGAGGAAGTATATGTTGAGAAGGGTGATGATACTCTTGACATTCTCACACATTTCACCAACGAGTTTCCATCGACAAGTGGTGTGAAGAAGGCACAAAGTGTCAGTAACTCTCATTAATTTGCTGCAATAAGATAAATGGAGAAGGCAGTAGACGCTGATAAAAATGACTACATTTTTACCGAAGACCCGAATGAACTTGTTGATAGACTTGGTCATTTGATCGCTTTGCAAAAAGATGGATATTTCTCGCATATTAACTATATAACTTTAATTATATGCAAACTGAAGGTTCGGTGTTATATCAGATGAGACCGTTGGTTACTATCAATGATCTGCAAGTAGCTGAGAAATGTGATGGTCAAATGTATTAAATAATTAGAAATGTAATAAATATAATAAGTTAATAAATTAAATGTATTTATACATAATAATGGGAGTTTAATTTTTTATTCGGTTCTCTCTGCTTCTCTGAAAAAAAGTATTAATTCAATAGTGTACAATCGATAGCGAGATTCCGTTTTAGACAAAATTTATGCGAGTGTGTGCAAGAAGAGTCATGTAGGATCTGAAGTATTATGCCTTACACGGGTCGATAAAAATAGGTTGACTTCTATAAGGCAAGCGATTGAACTAGGAATATTTTTGAAGTACGTTTCGCAACTGGCTAGAGAGCGTTGCCATTTGGCATGGTAATTTGTTACGGCTAGGTGTGATTTAAATGTTTTGTGTAGTTTTGCAAAGTTTTTACGAAGATTTTGTGCGAAGAGGATAATACCGAGATTCGTATTAGACTAATTTTTCGACATTTGTTGTCATCGACTATTGGTTAAGGTGAGAGGTATGGTTGGTTGGTCTTGTCCACTTCTCTAGCCATTTATGCAGGAATTGTTCTTAACAAAAGCAAGTCTTGGGTGGAGTTAGTCTCTTCAGGAACCGATTGAGAATTGGACAATAAGTAGGTGGAGATTCGTGTGGTTGTTTGATGGCGAGGGTGGATAGTGAAGGTGCCAGCGCTATGTTATTTGGGGGGGGGGGGCGCTTAGATGGTAAGTTGGTGACATGCGTGGATGTTTATGGGGGCTGAGATATATTAAGTAAATGAAGAGAGAAGTGGAGCGACAAGAGGTTTGTTGGGGGAGGGTGGAGGCATGTGTGCTACATAAATTCAATAATTAACTTCGGGGGTGTTAAAATTAATTGGCTATATAGCCAATGAAATACAGATGCGGGGGTTCAGTCTTCTGCTGATCGTCGTACCAGGGATGGTTTTGCTTTGCCATCTTTATGAGAATCGAACTTTTAGTGTCACACATATACAAAATGGTTTTTTTCCTCGATGTTCTTTTTTGTTTTTGTTATTTGTCGGCATTTACTATTGAAGTCCCGATTTCAAGGTCATTTAGGTTAAGTTCTGCTCGCCAACATTCAACGTGGTAGTCGGAGTCAGTACCGTAGTATGTTAGTCTATTTTTAGTAATGTTTCTTCAATTTTTTACTATTTTTTTTTCATAATTTTTAGGGTTGAAGAGCAATGCTTTCAATATTAATGTCGGCAACAGTCAACTTGGGGGTCGCAGTCAATACCGTAATATGTTCATCGATTTTTATGATTTTTTCGAATGTTTACAATTTCCTCCAAATGATGTTTTCAAGGTCATTGGGGTTAAGTTCAAGCCACTAGCATCCAACATGGGTGTCGGAATTAGTTAAGTAAAATGTTTCTAAACTTTTAATAGTTTCTTTCGATTTTTTTACCATTTCATCTCGATTTTTCACGTTTAAGGTCTTTGGGGTTAAGGTAATCAACATACAAAATGGATGTGGCAGTCAGTGATATAATATGTTCCTAACCTTTCATTAATTTTTTTCGATTTTTCAATTGTGTCTATTTTTCAGGATTTGTGAGGGTGGTGGGGGTAAGAAGTTGGTGTTTTGGTTATGGCTGTGAGGTGAGCACAATCTGAGTATGAGGTAACATTTTAGGTTTCACGATATTTAGAATTAATTTTTTCGATTTTTTGGTATTCTTCTCGAATTTTTATGATTGTGTTATTTAATTCTCCAGAGGGTTTGTGGGGGGGGGGGGGGGTTATGGTAGTACGGTGTGTGTAAGGTAAACATTATATGTTCCTCGATTTTAAGAATCAATATTTTGATTTTGGCGATTTTTCTCGGTTTTTAATATTGTTTGGGTGTGGACTTGGGTAAAGGGAGTGAGGCGAGACTGGTGGAATGAGTTTGAGGTTAACGATATATGTTTTCAATTATTTAGTAATTTTTTAACATTTTTTTTTTTCAATATTATATGATTTTTGGCGGTGGCCGGGGAAAGTGATAGGTGTGGTTTGGTGGGATGAATGTGAGGTAACATTATGTTTCTCAAGATTTTTGGATTTTATTTCAATTGTTTGCAATATTTTAAATAATTTCTCGTAGGCAGTTTGAGAGTTTGGGGGGGGGGGGGGTGGGGAGTGTGAGGTTAATGTTATACGTTTCACGATTTCTAGAAATTTCTTTAAGATTTTTTGCTATTCTTGTTTTTTTTTTGTGATTGAGAGATGGTTTGATAAGGGGCGAGGTGAGGGTGTTGAGATTTGAGTGAGGGTAACATTCGATTTCGATCGTTTTTTTTTTTTTTTTTTTAATATTTGGGATTTTTATAATTGTCTGAGAAAGGAGGGGGGAAGGAGTTTAAGAGGGGGTGAGGTGATTGGAGAAGAATGATGTGCACTGTGGGTGGGGAAGGGGGTAACGGGGTGGTTGACCACCGCCTTTCCTACCTTCTTAGTAGATAATCAAAAGGCATTATCGAATAAGCCAAAAATGGACCTTGTTCTGCTTGTGCGTGTAGCTGAATTACTCCTGGAGATGCGAGAATGACACACGACGCAGTGGCTATGTGATGTGGGTGGGCTTAACTGTAAACAAGTTTACAACCTTTACTAGTTGCAGTGTTTCTGCAATAGCATGAGGAGTAAGTAGGCTATAGTTGTAGATTTCAACTCTTCCGCCTATTTTTCATCAAGATTTATAGACCAGAAGTTCTTCGCGGAATCAATTTATCCGAAAGGAGTCATGTCGTTGGTAGTAAAATTTTAATGTTATCGGATAACTTTTACCTAGGAATGTGTTACTTAAGAGTAACAAAAACTGTCCATTGGCAACTACCTAGGAGAAATCAGATTCCTATGACTTACAATTGCACCACAAGGTTCTTGGCTCATGTACCAGGTTATCTAAGCAAATGTGAGATTTTTACACGTCAAATTATGGTAGTTTGATACACACGCTTCTTTCATATCACCTGCTACCATAAATGGTGCTTTATTGTCCTTGCAGATCGTGATATTTAAAGAGTTAAAAGTAATATATTTAATTATTATAGATTTTAACGGGAGAATCAGCGTGAATAACACCGTTCTTAAAGGTCAACGATGGCCGTATGGTCAGTCGTACGTGAAGAAAATCTTTCACTTTTAAGCAAACTCGAGTGCAGGCAGTGTGACCCAACATATTTGTTCAGATTTACGACCTGTCTTTCAGTGGGTGCTATACATGGCTCATTAAATGGAGGCGTAAAATTTTAGCACATGTTGATACACCATCGTCCACATAGACCTTATCACTCAAATGGCGTATGCATAGTACTTGGTCTCATAGTAAAGCACGTCAATGCTCACGTAGAACTTTTAACCGAAGCAGCTCTTTAGCTCGTACTAGCAAACGGCATAAGGTACGTTTAAAACAGCTTTAACCTGTTTAATGTTTAATAACCTTATTTAAAACTAAAGCTTAAAACCGCCTCTGTTGATATTTACGTAGCTATAAATTACGGCAATTAGTATAATTGCTGTGCACATTACACGCAGAAGTGATTTAGATATAACGAAATTTGTAACTTTTATATTGCATGCACTCAATTTTGCTGCGTAATGTTGATTTACAAAATTAAAATTATGCGCTCTTTGTTACTAGCATATAAAAAAATATCGCACCATGCGTCTAAACAAGTATACGCACTCGTACCTGTAAACAAGTATGTTAGGTCCATAAATTGTAAATATTTAAATGAGGCAGGAAAACACCGAATTGACAGAAATACGACTATAGAGGGGCCTTCAGAAGTTTTAGTTAACCATAGTGTATATATAAATATATAAATAAATAAATATATATATATACATATATATAAATATATAAATATATTTGATATATAAATATATTTGATATATATATATATATTTGATATATATATATATATATATATATATTTGATATATATATATATATATATATATATATATTTGATATATATATATATATATATATATTTGATATATATATATATATATATATTTGATATATATATATATATATTGATATATATATATATTTGATATATATATATATATATATGATATATATATATATTTGATATATATATATATATATATATATTTGATATATATATATATATATATATATATTTGATATATATATATATATATATATTTGATATATATATATATATATATTTGATATATATATATATATATAATATTTGATATATATATATATATATATTTGATATATATATATATATATATATTTGATATATATATATATATATATATTTGATATATATATATATATATATTTGATATATATATATATATATATTTGATATATATATATATATATATTATATATTTGATATATATATATATATATATATATATTTGATATATATATATATATATATATTTGATATATATATATATATATATATTTGATATATATATATATATATATTTGATATATATATATATATATATTTGATATATATATATATATATATATATTTGATATATATATATATATATATATTTGATAATATATATATATATATTATATTTGATATATATATATATATATATATATTGATTATATATATATATATATATATTTGATATATATATATATATATATATTTGATATATATATATATATATATATTTGATATATATATATATATAATTTATATTATTATATATATATATTTGATATATATATATTATATATATATATATTATATATATATTTGATTATTATATATATATATATATATATATGTGTGTGTGTGTGTGTGGGGTCATACCACCAACGCAGGAGCCCTTCGGCACGCATTGCATTGCGACGCAAGCTTATTTGATTAATAGACATTTCTCATATGCGGCAGCTGTTTACAGATTAAAGAAACAGCCAGTCAGAGGAACTTACTTCCAGAACAGTTTAAACTATTGTTCTTTGATACCACATAATAGAGTAAATTGAAAAGAAGGGAAAAAGTAAATTTATAAAGGTATAAAAATAATGAATTTATAAATGAACTGGTTTTAAAATATAGTAATATGAGAATAATTAAACAATTTTGAGTATGCCTACATCCGAATTTGTGAGTACTACCTATGCACGCTGTTTGCCTAAGAATTTTAAGAAGTCAATGATTTATAACATATGTTTTCGGACAGGTGATAAAACTCGAACATTGCGACCTGGCAGATAAGAATTTAAATTTCTGCTCGCGAACCAATTAAAATTTTCTTAAGTTTTAATTAATGTATATTACCGCGTAAGATGTTCTCGAAATTAAGCATGGATGTTGGAAATGACTGAAATAATTTTTTCAACATACTTCCTACTTGATAGTGCGAAATTAAAACTTCAGTCACAGAAATTTAATTTATAGCAACCAGCTTTTTAACCCCCCGAAAGTGTAGTATTTGTTTTTGAATTAGGTGCGCCGCAACCATTGAAATTTTTCACCGGTTCATTTTTTATGTTGCTTAAAACGGAAAGGATACCTCGAAGGTAGATATAGCTTAACCATTATTTTTTTTACATCAAAGTTCCGGATTCGGATGACTGCTTCGGATGATGACGGATTCGGATGATTGTTTTTTATATCCAACATACGTTTAGGTTAGTAATCAAGTCGCTCCGCTCCTTTTTCCTGATTGGAGAGTAGACTGGAAATATTGGGTTGCTCTTAACAAGGTTGTGAGAGACGAAGCGGGTGAAACGAGGTTAATATGGAGCACCACAGGAATTGAGTGGCTAGGGAAATGGCAGATCCCCGAGAAAATCCGGCGACTTGTGGAACACAGGCACGGTTACCTCGTACGAATATCTGAGTGTGACGACGCCGGGGAATCTAACCCAGTTCGCCTTGTTGGGAGGCAAGCACTCTAGCCGCTGCGCCAACCGAGGGCCCATTTTCCAGATTGGTCAGTACGCAAAAATGTAGACGTAAATTAGTAACAAAAATAAAGGTGTGACTGTGTCGGAGCTCACGGCGGTGACATTTGCGTGAAACACAACTGTGTTAGCTGGAAATATTTCCTTTGTGATAATGGTACTATTACGACGTGGTCAGGCCTTACGTCTCTGTCACACTGTCAAATTTGCTCATTCAACTAAATCTGTCAATAAAATTTGAGGAAAAAATACGGTCAACAAAATTTCCTACTAACAACTTTTATCAAATAATCCGGAATATGTTTGAGAATGTGTCACACTGTCAAATTTTTTTATTGGGAGAATTAAATTTGAAACATTATTTAAAAATTATTTTCAAAGTGAGAGATTGCTTTTATTTTTCCATGCGGTTCATTACAGGATGAAATGTAAGTAATATTGTAGTTTATTTTTGTTTCTTTACTAAATTAAAATTATATTTATAACATATGTTTCCTGCGAAATTAAATAAATGCCTCCGAGTTCATAATATTATGTGCAATATTAACTTAAAATAGCATTCATGCTCAGACAGCTTCTACATAAAATTAATTATCTTCATAACTTACTTCCGTTCCAGCAATTGTTTGTTATTTTAAGTTTATTGAAGTTAATTTATGTCGTGCGCGATTTTGATTAGCTGAGACCATCAAACATAAAGAAATTTTAGAAACGGTCCAATTTTCAAATGTTTGATGGAAACTCAAACTATCCAACTCTCTCAGGCAAAAAAAAAGGCGGCGTTTATGACTTATCGATGACGTCATAACTGTCCAACTTTATTTGAACAAACTTATTGGAAGCAGCTTGACTGAAAAATTTGACAGTGTGATAGGGCTTTACAGATGGCCTGCCTGATTAAACCATCACATATTGAACCAGGACACAAGCAGGATTACGGTTAACGACCATGCGAAGCAAGTTGCAGAAATTCCCTCTACCAGACCTAAAGTTGGGGCCAAGAATGTTAAACAACACACCTCATATAGGCCAGCTATACACTGGGCGCGTCGTATTTCCTCATCACGCCATCACCAAGAGAAGATACAGAGAAGGGTGTGTCAGATCGTCGATAACCACCTACCAGAAGCAGCCTCCAGAACCATGATTAAGGTGGGGACATTCAAGTTAGTTTGACATAATATGACGTCTGGTAAACAAACAACAGGTAACATTTTAATAATGGATACATCCTCCAAGTAATTAATATTCCCGTAATAGGTTATTTTATGTTGATAATATTAATAAACCCCATAATTTACAGCTGTGCTCTACCAAATCATCTCATTATTCAGCTAAGTCCGCAGCCATTTTATGTATGAATATGACCAAAAGCCATATTTATAACAGTAAGAAAAGAAAGCTGTATCAACGGATCTCGATGATATCGTTAGTTTGTCACCAAAATCAGCTTACTAGCACATTGGAGTCACGCGATATACTGTGCGCAAATTTTCGCCCACGCCCAAGATTACTGTCCGTCATAACGAACCCCCCCCCCCCCCCCTTTTTTTCACAAACGTGCCCGTCACCAAATAAAGGTCATTCTCGTATCGTAGTTTTATATTCGATCGAACGAGACCACATTTATTTCAGCCGAGTTATTAAAGGCTGTTCACGATAAAATGAGCACTTTTGAAATCAACCTTATCAACCTTATCAACCGTTGAAAAAAAGTCACTGCCCCTACCTGCATATATTTTAACGGGCGCCCTGAGCAACATGCGTCCAGCAAAGTTGGTAACGATGAATGAGAAGTCATTCCGTATGTTAACGTCGAATAAAAAGTGTTAGAATACAGTTTTTGATCATTTCAATAATTTCTTTTGCTTTCAGATTTTTCTTAATGCAGCGAAGTGTAAAAATTAGAAAAATGGCGAAATATTTACTTTAATAATACGTATACAGTTTAATTTGACTGACGCATGAATAAAGTTATGATACCCATGACAATGTTAATCTTACATAAGGTGGACGAATACACAACGTGCATTCAAGTAGATACTTAGCAGGGCTCTCCGAAGTGCCAATTTCCCCTTGAATACTATAGTCACAAAGTTAGCGTCGGAATGAACCACCCTGCACACACGTTAGATCGCCTTTTCCGTCCTGGTTTCCCATGAGTCAGTCTGAATTAAAATAAGTATTTACGTCAAAGGGAGTGCTCAAAATATTACTTTCTCGTAAATTATTCAATTATTACTAATTCTACGCACCCCCCCCCCCCCTTTTCAACACCACGGCTAACAAATATGATATATTTATTACTTTTACAACTCGAGTGGTAACTACATATTAAAGAAACAAGAATTGTCACAACCGAAAAGGAAATTTAAAAAATATGTTCTGGAGAAATTTTGTACGTAATTTTGTGCGTATCACTACCATGAATGCTCTCGCACGCGTGAGAGCGGACACAATACGCCCGCATCTAATTGCTAACTAGAGGTAAAAACAATAAATATAAAACCCATATACATGAAATAAAATAGTTACTTTTTAATCCTTGCAGGAAGTCCAAAAATAATTGTATTAGTTCTCATCTACATATAAATAAGTTTCAGCAAATCGTAACGTTCCATAACGGCCTCGTAACAAGAGTGAAAGATGTTAGATATAAAATATGTTGAATATAAGAAATATAAAGGAAATATTTTAGCTGCATAAATTGATTGGAATCATTTATGACTGCAACCATGAAGTTAAAATAAGGAGCTGACAACATGAAAATTTTAATTTGTTTTTCAGAACTTTAGTTTATTGGACGTGGAGAAACAAACTTTATAATACTGGAAGGTCATAAACGTCGAAAACAGAACCATGGTTTAAAAACTTCGTGATAGGTGCTGTATCTGTTCTAAATTTGAAGTAAATTTATTCGGGGTTTCAACCATCATAAATACAAAAATGCAAATTTGCATTCGTAAATGTAATAGTTATTTTCCAATATACCGGAAGAAAGTTATTAACAAAAGAAAATTTCAACAAAGACTATTAGCGTTTCATTCTTCCATTGAATTAGTATATTTTTCAAGCAATAATATTTCCCGCTTCAAAATACGAAAAGGATTTTAGCATCTGGGCCACTTTAAATAGATAAAAGAGTTTATGGGTGTCATATAAGTATCTGTTTCAATATTAAAAATAAATTTTGTGACAGCTTATAATTTTATAAAACTGAATTGGTATTGTTATAATTTGGAAGAACAATTTTTGATAGGAGTAAACCACATGAAATTGTTTATTTCCTCACTATGTACATTTAGGAATTTTTTTTTTTGGAAAGTATTTGAAAGAAAAATCCTTCGTTATATTTCATAGAATCGTCAAATTTTAAAACAAAGTTGTAAATTTTAATATAAATATATTGTTAAAATACCGGAGCTCAGCAGTCACTCTATATTTGGAAGGAATCGGTTGTATAGCGCGTAAGATGGAACACAGAAATCATTAATTTTGTTGTATTGAATCATAATTGTTAAAGAAATACACCTAACATATGGAAAATATCACCCCGTGTATTGTCTATTTAAAATTTTTTAAAGAATGTTGGACAAAGTCACGGCGATTAAGGCGTACGAAAATTTTCTTGGCCGGTAAATTTTATATAAGTTAACACTTTCTTTATTAACAAAATTAACTTGTACTAAAGTTGTTTCACCACAGCACTTTTACTACACCGAAATTTATTGTTGTTCATTATTAGTTGCTTGGTAATTGTTTTATGACTTATTTTATTGAGGTGGCGCTGACTGCCAAACAAGGGGAAGAAAAACCTTTTCACTTAGAGGAAAGTGAACAAACTGCATACACACACACACATACACACATACACACACACGTGTATATATATATAGATATAGATATAGATATTCCAACAAATTGCTTTGTTGAGTAAACAAAAACACGGTAATTAACCAAATCAATATTGTCCATTCTTCAATATACGTGTTTGAGTAACCAAAAACTCGGTAATTATCCAAATGAATATTGTCCATTCTTCAATATACGTTGTTGAGTACACAAATCTTGAAAATTAACTTTTAAATTTAGTCCATTAATCAAAAATACGTCTTTGAGTAAACAAAAACTCGAAAATAAACCAAATCAATATTGTCCATTCTTCAATATACGTGTTTGAGTAAACAAAAACTCGGTAATTTACCAAATCAATATTGTCTATTCATCAATATACGTGTTTGAGTAAACAAATCTTGAAAATTAACTTATTAAATGTAGTCCATTAATCAAAAATACGTCTTTGAGAAAACAAACACTCGAAAATTAAACCAAATCAATATTGTCCATTCGTCAAATTTTGTTTGAGTAAACAAAAACTCGGTAATTAACCAAATAAAAATTGTCCATTAGTCAAATTTTGTTTGAATAAACAAAAACTTGGTAATTAACCAAATCAATATTGTCTTCTCATCAAAATACGTGTTTGAGTAAACAAATCATGAAAATTAACTTATTAAATTTAGTCCATTTATCAAAAATACGTATTTGAGTAAAAAAAACTCGAAAATTAACCAAATCAATATTGTCCATTCTTCAATATACGTGTTTGAGTAAACAAATATTGCAAATTAACTTATTAAATGTAGTCCATTAATCAAAAATACGTCTTTGAGTACACAAACTCGAAAATTAACCAAATCAATATTGTCTAGTCTTTAATATACGTGTTTGAGGAAACAAAACTCGAAAATTAACCAAATCAATTTTGTCCATTCTTCAATATACGTGTTTGAGTAAACAAACTCGAAAATTAACCAAATCAATATTGTCCATTCTTCAATATACGTGTTTCAGTAAACAAAACTCGATAATTAACCAAATCAATATTGTCCATTCATCAATATACGTGTTTGAGTAAACAAAAACTCGAAAATTAACCAAATCAATATTGTCCATTCTTCAATATACGTTGTTGAGTAAACAAATCTTGAAAATAAACTTGTTAAATTTAGTCCTTTTAATCAAAAATACGTCTTTGAGTAAACAAAAACTTGAAAATTAACCAAATCAATATTATCCATTCGTCAAATTTTGTGTTTGAGTAAACAAAAACTCGGTAATTAACCAAATTAATATTGTCCATTCTTCAATAAACGTGTTTGAGTAAACAAAAACTCGGTAATTAACCAAATCTATATTGTCCTTTCATCAATATACGTGTTTGAGTAATCAAATCTTGAAAATTAACTTATTAAATTTGGTCCATTTATCAAAAATACGTCATTGAGTAAACAAAAACTCGAAAATTAACCAAATCAATATTGTCCATTCTTCAATATACGTGTTTGAGTAAATAAATCTTGAAAATTTAATTATTAAATTTAGTTCATTTATCAAAAATACGTCTTTGAGTACACAAAAACTCGAAAATTAACCAAATCAATATTGTCCATTCTTTAATATACGTGTTTGAGGAAACAAAACTCGAAAATTAACCAAATCAATATTGTCCATTCTTCAATATACGTGTTTGAGTAAAAACCCAAACTCGGTAATTAACCAAATCAATATTGTCCATTCTTCAATATACGTGTTTGAGTAAACAAAAACTCGAAAATTAACCAAATCAATATAGTCCATTCTTCAATATACGTGTTTGAGTAAACAAAAACTCGAAAATTAACCAAATCAATATTATCCATTCGTCAAATTTTGTGTTTGAGTAAACAAAAACTCGGTAATTAACCAAATAAAAATTGTCCATTAGTCAAATTTTGTTTGAATAAACAAAAACTTGGTAATTAACCAAATCAATATTGTCTTCTCATCAAAATACGTGTTTGAGTAAACAAATCATGAAAATTAACTTATTAAATTTAGTCCATTTATCAAAAATACGTATTTGAGTAAACAAAAACTCGAAAATTAACCAAATCAATATTGTCCATTCTTCAATATACGTGTTTGAGTAAACAAAAACTCGGTAATTAACCAAATCATTATTGTCTTCTCATCAAAATGTGTTTGAGTAAACAAATATTGCAAATTAACTTATTAAATGTAGTCCATTAATCAAAAATACGTCTTTGAGTACACAAACTCGAAAATTAACCAAATCAATATTGTCCATTCTTTAATATACGTGTTTGAGGAAACAAAACTAGAAAATTAACCAAATCAATATTGTCCATTCTTCAATATACGTATTTGAGTAAACAAAAAGTCTTAAATTAACCAAATCAATATAGTCCATTCTTCAATATACGTGTTTGAGTAAACAAAAACTCGAAAATTAACCAAATCAATATTGTCCATTCTTCAATATACGTGTTTCAGTAAACAAAACTCGAAAATTAACCAAATCAATATTATCCATTCGTCAAATTTTGTGTTTGAGTAAACAAAAACTCGGTAATTAACCAAATCAATATTGTCCATTCGTCAAATTTTGTGTTTGAATATACAAAAACTCGGTAATTAACCAAATCCATATTGTCTTCTCATCAAAATACGTGTTTGAGTAAACAAATCTTGCAAATTAAATTATTAAATGTTGTCCATTAATCAGAAATACGTCTTTGAGTACACAAAAACTCGAAAATTAACCAAATCAATATTGTCTAGTCTTTAATATACGTGTTTGAGGAAACAAAACTCGAAAATTAACCAAATCAATATTGTCCATTCTTCAATATACGTGTTTGAGTAAACAAAAACTCGAAAATTAACCAAATCAATATTGTCCATTCTTCAATATACGTTTTTCAGTAAACAAAACTCGATAATTAACCAAATCAATATTGTCCATTCATCAATATACGTGTTTGAGTAAACAAAAACTCGAAAATTAACCAAATCAATATTGTCCATTCTTCAATATACGTTGTTGAGTAAACAAATCTTGAAAATAAACTTGTTAAATTTAGTCCTTTTAATCAAAAATACGTCTTTGAGTAAACAAAAACTTGAAAATTAACCAAATCAATATTATCCATTCATCAATATACGTGTTTGAGTAAACAAAACTCGGTAATTAACCAAATTAAATTGTCCATTCTTCAATAAACGTGTTTGAGTAAACAAAAACTCGGTAATTTACCAAATCAATATTGTCTATTCATCAATATACGTGTTTGAGTAAACAAATCTTGAAAATTAACTTATTAAATTTAGTCCATTAATCAAAAATACGTCTTTGGGTACACAAAAACTCGAAAATTAACCAAATCAATATTGTCCATTCTTCGTTATACTTGTTTGAGTAAATAAATCTTGAAAATTAACTTATTAAATTTAGTTCATTTATCAAAAATACGTCTTTGAGTATTAAAAAAACTCGAAAATTAACCAAATCAATATTGTCCATTCATCAATATACGTGTTTGAGTAAAAACCCAAACTCGAAAATTAACCAAATTAATATTGCCCATTCGTCAAATTTTGTGTTTGAGTAAACAAAAACTCGGTAATTAACCAAATCAAATTGTCCATTAGTCAAATTTTGTGTTTGAATATACAAAAACTCGGTAATTAACCAAATCCATATTGTCTTCTCATGAAAATACGTGTTTGAGTAAACAAATCTTGCAAATTAACTTATTAAATGTTGTCCATTAATCAAAAATACGTCTTTGAGTACACAAAAACTCGAAAATTAACCAAATCAATATTGTCCATTCTTTAATATACGTGTTTGAGGAAACAAAACTCGAAAATTAACCAAATCAATATTGTCCATTCTTCAATATACGTGTTTGAGTAAAAACCCAAACTCGGTAATTAACCAAATCAATATTGTCCATTCATCAGTATACGTGTTTGAGTAAACAAAAACTCGGTAATTTACCAAATCAATATTGTCTATTCATCAATATACGTGTTTGAGTAAACAAATCTTGAAAATTAACTTATTAAATTTAGTCCATTAATGAAAAATACGTCTTTGAGTAAACAAAAACTCGAAAATTAACCAAATCAATATTGTCTTCTCATCAAAATACGTGTTTGAGTAAACAAATCTTGAAAATTAACTATTTAAATTTGGTCCATTTATAAAAAATACATCTTTGAGTAAACAAACTCGAAAATTATCCAAATCAATATTGTCCATTCATCAATATACGTGTTTGAGTAAACAAAAACTCGAAAATTAACGAAATCAATTTTGTTCATTTATCAAAATACGTGTTTGAGTAAACTAAAACTCTGCTGTCGGCCAAAATCAATTTGGCTGCCAATTAATATTTTCTTGAATTAATTGTATATATTTGTGTTTTTCTACTCATTTGATTGCCTTCATTGAGAGAAAGTCGAACAAAATATTTGTTTGTATATGGCCAACAGTTTATTTGTTTGTCCTAACAAAATATATTGTTGTGCAAACAAAATTAAAAAGGTATAAAATTACTTTTGTTCGTATTATAAAATATATGTTTGAATAAACATAATCTCTGTGTTGAGCCAAAAAAAAAAAAAGAAATTATTCTTTCAACTAAATATTTTACTGAATCAACTGCAAATATTTGTTTGGCAAGTCATTTGACTCCCTTCGTTCGAAAATACAATTAGAGATTTCGTGTGTATTTTCTGTGTCAGTTAATATAGTAAAAGTGTTTGTTAGTTCTTCTATTGATTCTTAATAATCGTATAAACACATTAATTAAACTATTCAACAGGAAAGTGAAAGTTAAAGGTGTAAAACTTGAAATACTTGTTTGCCCACATTGCCCAGTATTTACAGTAAGACTGTATCTATGTATAAGCATTCAGACCTGATCAGTTGTCACATTAACTGAGAATACTAAGGCGTAGCACACGGACGCGGGAGATCTAGGTTCGAAACTCAGTCGAACTTCCAAACTTTTTTATATCAACCCAAAAGTTTAATGTGCGAAGAGCCAAACAAATCCTTTGTTGCACAAACCAGTTCTTTGTTTGGGGAACCAGATAAGAGCAACAAAATAATAAGGCTACAAAAACATAATATTCCATTGCCCATATACAAATAATTAATTTGGATGTGGCATGCAAACTTTGTTTGATTCAACAAAACCATTTATCTTAGTGTGGGTGAAAATTTCATGGACTTCAAGCTACTTGTATTCCCCCCCAAAGTTAGAAGACCTGAATTTTATCGAACACAACTGGGATGCTGACGAGAAGGATGTGCATGCTGTGGATCTTGCTTTCACCGATCTCCGTGCATTTCAGGAAGCTGTGTATATCGGTCGTAGAACGCTGAGCCTTCCGACGGCTTCTGGAATCTTGTGGAGTCCATGCTACTCCCTAACACCATCGTTATAAGGGCGAGACGGAGTGCTGCACACTACTAGGTATAGGCTGTTCACGGTAAATTGAGCACTTCTGAAAGTCCTGATTAAGATCTACTTGTACGTAGTCCTACGGTGTATATTCCTCCGCCTCATGTAAAATTAACATTGCTATGGGTCTCATCACTTTATTAAAGCGTCGGTCAAGTGAAACTGTGGAATTATTAGAAAAGTAAGTATGTTATAAATCTGCTCATTCGTATACTTAGACGTATAAAAAGAAAGATAAAAAGAAATAATTACACTTTGTACAGATGATAACCTAATACTGTTTATTTGACGTTAAAATATGGAACTATTTCTCATCCATCGTTACCAACTTTACTGGGCGCATGTAATTCAGGGCGCCCGTTAAAATATATGCAGGCAGGGGCAGTGACTTTTTTCTAAGGTAGATTTCAAAAGTGCTCACTTTATCGTGAACATTCTTTAGGTATTTCTAATGCAACTGCTCATGGGTGAATAGTTGATACGTTAGTGCTAGTAAATAACTGGAAGTATTATAAATAACAATAATGTCATGTTGACAATTTCTGTAAAAGTACTAATGAGAAGATTAACAACTGCATAAATTACTGTTTAAAATTAAATTATATTTAACTATTTTATAATTTTGACATGCATCGCTTTAAAACTTCAGTAACATTTACTTTAGTGATATTTTTACATGTAACAAAATCAAAATATTGACGATTTCTATGAAAAAAAATTTTACAAGGAGAAACCAGACTGTTTTGTGCTCTTACAAAGTAATATTTGTCTGGACGCTTGAAAAATTGTTACAAAATCCAGTTACGTAAACGGAGGATTGACTTGTTAAATCACAGTCAATTCTAATGTTATAAATTATTTATCAACAAAACATCAAAAACATATTATATATATGTTTAATGTATCGTATCACTACGTATCACACACACACACTCATATATATATATATATATATATATATATATATATATATATATATATATTTGTTTGGATCTGTTAAAACAAGTCTTGTTGGCCCAAACAACTCTTTATAATGTGTGGGCACTGTTCGAAGTCAAATGCCAATTAAGCGTTTAGGTTGTCATGCGAGTCTGGGAAAGCCATTAAGTAGTAATTTAAATTATTCAATCTCACATACGCAAGGCGAAGAGGCTGACTTCATCCCCCAGAGTCCATGGACCACTCCTCGACTTTAATCCTCCTTGGGAAGAGCTACCGCCCAACCTGAAGCCTGAAGCAGCCCATTGCTCGTTTCCTCCCCCAATGACCCGAGGGTGTAATGACCGGCGTATCTCCTTCCAGCCTCCCTTGTGGATCACCCGAGAGCGAGATAATTACCTCTTTGGCCACCGCGTAATGACCTACGACGGCTGGGTATCCCCGCCAGGCCAGAGAGTGTATTAAATTCAGTCAACATTCCTCTGGATTTTTTAAACTGACATCAAAGCCCCGTCCAACGTCATGGAAAGTTGCCTATCCTCTGTGGACTGGGGACGTGCGCAATAAAGGACATATTACACGCTATCAGACTCCGTTAAAGCCTTTGCAAGGTTTGCCATACCAGCTGTTGCACCAGCTAGTACGGCACACGTAATGGAGTTTTTTTGACAAATGCGACCGAATTTCTACCACGTTCTATATCCCATGGCATGTTCCACGCCAGCTTTCGTACTTGGCCAGTCATATTGCATGTCTAGACCATAAGGCGCTCTCCGTGGTCATTACTTGAAACTATTATTTGAAGAAACGAAAAAGGATGCCCCCGTCTTTATTGTACGTCCGTGAGGTTAACACTCATCTAGAAGACATTAAGATAGAACAAAGGCTAATAATATTGAGCACGAGAGCTTTCAATGACTACTGTATAGCGTAATAAATTCTCATAATATTACACAGAAAATAAATGAGTAATTCAAACAACTCTTGTTTGATGTGTGTGTTGACTGGTAAGGCAATGGAAGAGCCGCGATTAGTTTTAATTGAGTTAACATTTTAGTCGTTAGTTAAAAACTCCGTTGTACACACTTTTTTTACTACTACTTACTGATACACAGCTTAAAGTTAAAAATAATTACATAACGAAAAAATGTATAATTACGTTAATACATAAAAATATACTCCATGATGTCAGTAAGCACTGAATTTTTTAAACAGCAAACAGTAATAAATTGAGTGTGTGACGATACTTGGTCGACTCTTAACATCGAGGTCTTGAGAGCCGATGAGGGTGAAGTGAGGTGCTAGAATAAAGGGGCAGGCTAAATGGAAGATCCTCGAGAAAACCCGCTGGCCAGCGGCATCGTCTGGCACGATTCCCACATGCGAAAATTGGGGAACGACCCCAATTACTCTAACCACTACACCACGTATCACACTACAACAGTTGTAGTGTGATAGGAATCTTCAATGCCGTCTCGAATAGCGGTTGGTTTAACGATTCCTGCATCAGGCTTTACAGACGCTTGTACAAGAACAATGGCGCAGCATGTTTCGCACAATCACCCACCATATTTAATTTTTATTTATTTCTTCTTGATTCACATTTAGTAGTATTTATTGAAAAATGTGACAATAGAAGTTAACCAATTACTTTACTCATTATTACGGACATAATATATGAACTACTGGCACATATTTATTCTATAATTACTCTAATACAAAACTTTATTCATTAATTCAATCACACATTGTAATGTCAACCAGAGAACACCTACTGAAAATCAGGCGGAAAAAAATTGCACGGAAACATGAAATGTTTTGCTCCTACACTAGCAAATTTACAATTATGACCTTGAACCTTCTGTTATGGGAGTAAAATGTAGTAACTATTTTTTATTACGTGTGGCATAGCGTCTTAAGGTGTCGCACTCATTTGGCGAGGAGGCCAGATCGGAGATAGTTCGCGTTGTACCCTCACCATAATATTTTATGAGCATCGAGCGTGTAAAAAGTGATCCTGAGCTCAAAATCGTATGGATCCTAACATATTTAGCTTCTCTACACAATCTGCAACTTTATTTTGACAGTCAATATGCTCGTGTATTATCACATCGAATATTTTCCCGAGAAACCATGTATTCTCACAAATAGTATTACCTAATGTTGCTGCACGTTTGACAATTTATGTATCTATGTGCATGCAAGAACTAGTAACAACCCTGTTTTGTTTATTATAGAACTTCCTAATGTGTCTATATAGGTTTAATAACTCGTTTCGATATATTTGATGTCAGAAAGTTACTTTATTTTAAAGTTGAAATGTCGTATGTCATGTTGGAAAGTCTTCAAACTATCTCAAGTTTTTATATTTACCAATTAAAAAGAAAAAAGAAATAGTATACTAAACTGATACACAAAAAATTACAAAAATAAATTTCTAACACTTACTTTTCAGTTACCAGCTTTAGCGAGTCGGTCACTTCTCTGCTATTGTATATTAAGTGAAGCAACGTTGATTCGCCATTGCGTTTCGTTAACGAATGGAAGTATGTCCGCAACAAAATTAAAAGTTTTTGCGCAAAATTTGTTGCAAGTATTGCGGCATTCAATCGTTAAATATTTTCTGCTGCATACAGTTGTCAATACTTGCTCAGAAACGTATCAGATTTGATGCAACGTTTCACCAGATATATTTCTAATTGGCTTAAAATTTCGGGTAAACGTTCTAACTAGTCCTTTGGTGGAAAAACTTCAGAGCACATTAGCGAAAAATAAGTATCTCATACACTTAAAAATTCAAAATTTTTCCTGATGTATGAAATCAGTTAAGCTTCTCTAAACTGGCTAACACTAAAAAAAATGCTTCACTGCTTGATGTCATCGATCGAGATTTAGATTGAAAGACCGGCTGAAGTGGTCGAATATAACGTTCAACAAACTGATGTTACGAGCAACCAAAACGTCCTGCTTGCGTGTCTGTGCTTTGGAGGCTAATTTTTCATCGTATTTTGCATTACATTTTGATATTAATGAATATTGAACACTGCGTCCAGTTAATCATCGCGAAAGTAAGTGCGGGAATAGCCCACTTGTTAATAATGTTTCATTTGTAAAAATCATGTGTTATTCGTGACTTAAAATTCAACAACGATTAATGATGTGTTCATAATATGAATGCAAGCCTTATTTTATTTATTGATGCTCAACTTTCGGTTTTGCTTGAAGCGGCAGCTGCAGACTAAATTAATTGTACACCTATTTTCAAAATGGTGGCCATATAAATATTTTAGGTTAATTTTGCAATATCCACCATAAAATTTTACCATATTCGACCAAACTTGTGTGCTGAAAATATATGTTACAAGCAACAAATATGACAATACACGGCGTCTTTTATTCACCATTTCGTAAGATTGCATGATAAGAAAAAATAAAGTTTTTATTTCATATCTCAAGAAAATATCAACCAATTCCTACCAAATTTAGCTGACATATAGTGATATAGAAAGATATTTATTTTCAAAGTGGTGATAATACAAACATTTTACCTTAGTTTGCCATACGAACAAATCTATGTAACCACGTTCAACTTACTTTGTATGCTGGCAGTGTTTATTGAAATAATCTAATGTGTCTACAAAAAAACTTTCTTGTCTGCCGTTTTGTAAGGTAGCACCGCATTAATAAATTATTTCGTGTTATATCTCGAGATACAATAATCTAATTCTTACCAAATTTGGCAAACAATTATTACTAAGGTAGGCCATGTAAGGAATCAATACAATACTACGGTAGACATGTAAATTCGTATGTTCTAAGAGAGCAAGACTTTTAAAAATAGTGGTGATGTAAACATGTTAACATAGAATACTAATTTAGTGAAACCTTACAACCAGTTTATATTTAACATTTTGTGCTGGCAGTAACTATGCAAGCATCAAATGAACTAATACATAAATTTCCCACCAAATTAGACATACTAGTAGTGCTAACGTAGGCCATGTTAGCGTTCATGATTTAAGTTACCCTCGATATTTTTTTAATTACTGCTCTGTAAATATTTTAGGAAAGTGTAGCTTTTTACTGAAACATTAGACTGATTACAACCAGTGGATGATTCGAATCCTACCCCCCCCTCTCCCCATGCAGTTCTGTAGTAGGAAAACTGTGATCCGCTGTAGCAAATACAAACACAAACTGGAATATAACAAATCGTTCTGCTGTTAATACTATGCATGTTAACAATATTTAGATGTACTTACAACCCATCAGATACCTGTTCCCATTTTATCAATGTAGGTGGTTCCTACAATCGTATATTTTTCTCAGTGTGAGGTCCTATATACAGGATGTCGTCGTTGTGGTGTCATTGTTGGTTCACGTTTCAAAAGCCTATCTATGGCTCTCCATAGTATATCCACTAGGGAACTGCCATAACACACACGCAAGTCGTCGGTCTCTCATGCACGACCCACACAACACGAAGTTCTCAGCTGCACTTGATTCACCAGACCTGACTCTGGGAGCACCTCCGCATGTACATAGATTTCCAAAGTTTCTCGCTGAATCTTTTACCCTCTTTCGTATTTTGTATACCAAAGCGCGGCTAGACGTTTCTACCAAAAAATCGTCGCCTCAATGATGACAACGTCAAGGTAGCTTCCGGTAAGGCGTTTGTCATGTTACAAAATGTGAAATGTTTCAAGTTTCGTATAGTGAGTATGAACATATTTTGGCTTAAATACCAAAACTGAAAACTCACATTCATTAGTAATAAATACTTCTTTACATATTAAATATAGCTTATATTTCATATAAATATGTAATGTAGTGTGTAGGGAGCTGTGAAGAACACACACAAGGTCTCCTCGTTGCGATATCCTATATGAGATGAATATAATATAATTTTAAGTATATATTGTACTGGGTATGGTGTAGAATTAGCACACGCAACAATGGGACATTACATATAAGACTTGAGTAACCAGGCTGCACAGCTGACTTGCAATAAATCAGTGGGAAAGGATGTGATCTTACCTAGGCTGCCTCTGTATAATTGCCCTGTAAAGTCCTGGGTCGGTAGGTAAACAAGATTATTACAATTAGCACCCTCTAGAAACTAGCATTTGGAGCATACATCATTTATGTACGTACGTAAAAATAAGGCAGACAATTGAAAACACTAGTAAACGCATATGCAAGACCCTGGGTAAGAAGTAGGTTAACTTGACACTACAGTAGAGAAAACGAAAAAACATATACGCCTTTTGAATAAATTTCATTAATTTTACTTTTCATTTCCTTTTGTATTGTATTTTTTTAAATCGGAAATAATGAAAAACCCTGATGGCAATATGATAAAAGCTATAAAGACAACACACTATCCCAACAACGCTAAATGTGGTCATGCCTAGCCTACTTGAACCCTTTTACGGTTACGTGACACAGCTTGCCAGAGTCTGAATATAGTGGTTTCAAAATCAAATTAATTAAACTGTTCTCTGTAGTAAATATTACGTTAAAATAAATCGTGCTCTCACAAAACATTCTAGCTCTGGTAGCAACTACTCTTATCACAGGTTTTGCAGTGGGCGCATATGTGCTCGACATTTAAAGATGGCTCCGCTTGTGTACTGATGCTAACGGACATCGAGCTGAATCAAACTGTAAATAAAATTATATCCAGACGAAAATGTCACATCTTTTTGTAGGACTTATCTTTTAGTCACCAAGCGGATTGAAAGTAGGATGCGCTTGCAGGATTTGGCTTAGCAGGATATGTGGTGGAGCTCCGCTCTACACGTACGTAGACGGCGTGTTAAAACTATCTAGCTTCTGACCACTTTAACCTCGCGAATATGCGACCATTGACACAAGCCACATTGCTGGTTAGAAGTTTACTTAAAAGTTGGTTCAAGGACACGTTTAAGCACTCTAAAACTAATTTAAAGTCCTACATCTCCGTCCACTTCAGACGGGAGGTCCTGCCCTACGTCTGACGTCGTTGGAGGCTGCTAGCGAAGAGAGCGTTAGTCTCTGCAGGATGACGCTAGCTTAAGAGGGCTTATAACGCCAGCCAATCAACAATCGGGATATAAACCTGCGGGCCAATGGGGATCAAAATTATTCAAACCACCCACATGAACCACTTCTAACGACCTAAATAAATAAAAACCAAAGAATAAGTCATCTCGGAACTGAGATATAATACAATAAAAAGTAAAAAGACTTACAAAATTGAGAACACACCAAAAATAAATACGAATTATATAAAAATAAATACACAATGAAAAATAATCTAGCCTATGAAAATTACACATAAATATTATTGCAACCATACATCTAAGATTTAAAAATCTTACATTTTAAAAAAAGAAAAAGAAAATTAATAAAAATAAATTATATTTACATAGGTAGTTTAAATCATATAAGTGACATGTGTGGAAAATATTACATTAACTCTTGCATGACAATATGTGTAGCAATAAGAACAAGAAAAATAATATAAGTTAATTGTATGCATAAACCCCTATTTTCATGGGTGTTACACGTGTACTGACGTATCCTGTAGACATTTGGTCAAATAAACGTTCTCATATTTAATGTGGATTGGATTTTCGATTGTATTAACCCACTTTGTAGTATTCATTGCTACTCGTTATGACTTATAAGTGAATTCATGTTTAAGTCGTATAATAAAACGACTATGAAGCAACGGGAACATTCGTAGGCAGGGAACTTTGAACTAATATAATTCCTGCCGCTATTGTTAAGAACAATGTTTGTTTCGGTATTAAATCACATGAGATTGCATGGAAATGTTACTAACGTTTGTACATGTAACGGACAATCTGAACAATTTCGTTCACTTTCAAATGTTAATAAATTCAGTCAAAACAATAATCCATCACCACAAGACATTGAAGTAAGTTTTAAATCAGCATACGTAAAAAAGTTCACGTAGACATATAGCGACAGTAAATTTCCAAATAATATGAAAAGATTAGTAATAACTAGTCATTCAAATTTATCCAAATGTATTAAATAAAGTTAGAAATTTTTCTTGTTTTATTTTTTCAAAGCAAACTTTTTCTTTATTCATTTTGAGACACTGCTAAATTTTATTTGGACACTGGCAACTTTGTACAGTAAACTTCCTCGTTCTACAGTCACTATTGGTGTATACTTTCGTTTCATAAACAACGTGTATATGAAGTATGTTACGACCTTTGAGACGTGATTCAGTATGGAAAAACAATCGTAAAGATATATTTACGCAACTTAATGCACTCATTGTGCAGTTAATTTTTTATTCTAAACATTTGTTAAAGCGCATTTTACGGTCACTGTGATAAAACCACTTAATATATTAATCCACGTGCTGTTTTAGTAAAAATCCAGCCATGGACTGTTACATACGTGCCAGGCATCGCCCCACCATTTAACAGTTTCTGCGCTCTTTCCTCGACACCTGTTCGCATCGACAGTTATCTTCCTTTCGAAGCTACATTTATTGTTCGTTTCAACATACTGGTAAAAATTACATAATTAAACATTGACAAACGCTCAAGGTTTTGTATTCCTTGCGAAAAACTATCACAACACCCAACTTTATTTTCAAAAGGAACAACCGAATTTTATGGCATACAATATCGAAAACTTTTTTTAAATGTTATGTATTTTCTATAAATTACAAACTGAATGTTTTTTTATCATTATCAAGGTTTCGTATCTCCGTCAGTATTCACTTTAAGCAAGAAGTCGATTCGATTCTTTTATAGTTGTTTTTCCATACCTAATTACCGAAGTTTGTTTCATTATTTCATATACCTGTTGTATGTTTGTATAAAATTATTAATTGTGTTATGCACATGAACCAAACCGTTATTTTAAGTTGGGTATTATTTAACCAAATAATCCCTGTTTTAGAAATTTTTTTGTGAAATACCCACATTAAAACTAATAACACTAATATAGTCCTGTAAGAAATCCTTATTACTTTTGTGTATTAATTAATGGTAATTATGTGGCACAGAAGATGAGAAAGGTTGTAATCGGTAACCAAGTGTTGATTTTGTATAAATCACTGAAATAAACATCATCCCTCTTGAGTGTTTTAGAGTTTATTTTACACATACAGAGAAATTAATGTTTGTTTTGTTTGTGAAATGAAAATTAATTAATACACGCTTTAGAATGGAGTAGATATATTTGGGTGCCTTTTAACGAGGTCTTGAGATCCGATAAGAGTGAAGTGAGCATGAAGCAGCGCTGGAACGCAAGGGCCGAATAAACGGGAGATCCCCGAGAAAACCCTCTGACTAGCGACATCATCCAGCACGATTCCCCCATGCGAGGGTCCAGCAGCGATCCCGCCGGGAATCGAGCCAGGTTCGTATACGTGGGAGGCGCGTAGTCTGATTATCACACCACCGCGGCCCGGACGCGTGTTAAGGCAATCGAAAAGTAACCTTGTAAAGTTAAATAGGTTAACTCGGTCACGTGACCAGGTCTACACGATCACTTGCGGTTAACCAGGTTGTTTTGAACGTTTTAAAGTAACTCTGGTTTTGAGATGGCCGGAACTCAAATAATATTTAGTGCAGTTGTTAAATACTGTGTTAGATGACGATGATGATGACTATCACGAGTTTTTGTTAAAATATGTTATGAACAAACAACGTAAAAAAAAAAAAAAAAAAAACCTTGCATTAAGCAGTACTGCCATAATACAATTCTTTTTTATTCAGTCTGAGTTAGTATAAAACTTAATAACTGGGCTACAATGACTGGCGAAAGCAGCTAAACATTTATAATTTTACATATTTTGATCGATTCCAGATTTCAAAACATATCTTCGTTTACGTGTTTGTTTTTGTTGCCGCAATGTTTACATATTTAGCCGCCATTTCACGTGTGTCGTCTGCTAGAGCCAAGTTTGCCCTGTTGTCGAGCAGGGTTAGCTCAGAGTTAATCGAGTCGAGGATCGTATTTACCCGGGTGACGTTCCGAACGCGAGTTACCATTAACTCGGTCACTTTTCGAACGCACCGAGTAAAAGTTTTAACCGGATCGAGTTAACCCCGGGTGACTTTTCGTAAGCGCCTTTAGAAGAGAGACGAGTTATCGTATGCGAAGGTCGAGTGTCGTAACGAAACTCGTCCCAGCGAGCATGACGTCGCCGTTGTAGTGATGGTTTGGGGGATGTGGATGCGCGACAGCGGAAATGAAGGTGTGCTCCCACTCGCGGCCGGTAGACGAGGCCCCCTGGTCGGGCGGCGTCAAAGACGGGGGCCGTCTGCTAATCGATGTCGTAATGGATGATCTGCCTGGCGTGTCTGTCGCTCGAGGATCATAACGCATGGTAATGGCTTCCCCGGCGGACGTCCCACGCGAGCACAACACATGTCACGTGGGCGACAGACGTGCCTGACCTCATGTCCCTCTCACGTCGCGGGCCGGCGGCGCCCCTCACCGTCCATTACCGCATGTGCTGACCGCAGCCGCCTGCCTGCCTGCCTATAGACTATTCACCGTTAAGTGAGCATGTTCTAAATCCTTCTCATTTGGAATAATAGTCAATAAATATATTTTATTTTAGCCTTAGACCTTAACTTCCGAGTGCGGTAGAATATACACATTGCGTTTATTACTTACATGGCAATATTTATTTAAAAAGGTTGTTGAAGGATTAAAAATGGCTGAAAAGAAAAGAAACTAGGGCGTCAATAGTGCTTACTTTACCGTGAACAGCCTAGTCCATTCGTGGGTGCAATACTTTCAACGTTATTCCCAGCTTTTCCGAAGCCCGGCTATACACCTACACCCATGATATTCCTCCACCTCCTGCAAACAAACCTTCAGAGTGAGATGGACCCCTGCATTATTTGTGAGATAGTTGTTTGCGCGAATGCGCGTATCTCGGCAAATAAATGTTCTGCAACTACAACTTTTTATTCAGAAAATATAAAAAGCAATTATCTATGACCCTGTTTTTTTTTTTTTTTTTTTTAAATTTTGTTATATTAAGTGTATTCTTGGAGAAAAAAATTCTTGAAAATGGTGAAATACCGCATTTTTAAAGCTTACCTATGCAGTTTCCTTACGCGACAAGAGGGAAGCAGAAAAAGGATACGGGCGCAGTTTAATCGGTGGTCATCCATAGCGTGGAATAAAACCCCGCTGATACAGTACGACATTACGATAGAAACACTGCACGCTTTGCCCGTAGGAGCGACGAGGCACTTGGCGTGCGTGTCAGTGTCGCCCGTATCGCTCCCTCGCCCCTTGACCTTTTAGGTGGGGTTCCGAAGGGGGTCCATCGCACTCTCGATGGCCCTGACTACGAAGCCGGCAGTCGCGAACTTCAAATGGGGAATTGATGTTAAACGGAATTCCTAACCATTGCATCAATTTTAAGGACAACTATTAAAAAGAACATTTCGACTCGACTTTCTCAGAAAATATTGCTATATTAAATTACGTTAAAAAAAAAGTATTTATTCGTTTTTTTTTTTTCGTTGTATGTATATTTCAACACTACATTTTAGGGGAAAAATATGTTAGATAAAACAATTAGCAAGGTGTCTTAATATAGCGACATTCGTTAATAAATTTCACCTAGAATACTTTTTGTTTGAATTAGTTATCGTTAAAATTTACGCAATGAGAAATAATTACGTTTAACATTGAGTCCCTGTTTGAAGTTCGCGGCTGCCGGCTTCGTAGACAGGGCCGTTAATTGAGTATAGAAAATTACATCGCATTCGTGTCCACTTCGTTCAATAATATTTTGAACAAAAACGATTTCTTACTAAGCATTGCCAACATGGTTTCACTCATGTTAAAATTAAATTTATATTTTATACATGAAGCAGAAATAAAATTACAACTTAACCAAACGTAAGGTACTGTTAGGTTCTGTTATACTAACATAAGTATAAAGCGCTTTGATACATAATATACACTCTCAATCAGTTATTTTTTACTGATTGACAGTTGAAACTGTTCCATCCGGAATCAGTAGAAAAATAAAACTACTAATCTCTTCAGTTAAATGAAATCCACTAATACAAACAGTAGAAAAACAGTTATTTATAGTCGATTAAAAAAAAGCACAAGGATTAAAAACCGCACATTATGGTTTCAAATAAACCTATTACAATTATTTTGTCGCAAAACCAAATTATTACATAAAGGAAATTTTTGTAGTGGTTGGTATCGAACTCCCACCCAAAAACGCAACACATTCTGTTTTTTTTTTGGCTAACGTTCTACCAACTCTGCTACTTTGTCACTGAGATAAACGGTCTCGCATTTGCGTAGTAACATAAACTTACAATGGCGAACGGCTGTAAGTTTCGTAATGTGAAAATACTTCATGTTGTCGAAATATACACATATTACGCGTATGTAGGAACATGTCTTTGTAAGGCTCGAAAGTCATTCTAAGTTAAATTTTGTTCAGATTGTGTGCTTTAAAAGAGAAATATTGTAGTTTCAACGATGTTGGGGATTTCTATGTATCTGCCATTTTACAATGCAACGAGATTTTACAGAATGAAACTGTTATTTTGAAGAGACAAATTGACTAGCAATAATTGTGCTAATAGACAGTGGAACGTTAGAAGCAATGCAATATTTTATCAAATTGGTCGTTTCCTCATTATTTGATCTGTTAACTTATAGACCACAACTATTGTTGGTGTAAATTCACCTTTCCTATTGAATCACCGTTCTATCAAGTCAATAAAATTATCACTGATCTATCTGTCACTAAAAATAACAGTTTAAATCTGTAGTGTCTCGTTGCATTGTAAAATGGCGGATATTAGTTAACATCGATACCCTCGTACATCGAAACCACTATATTTATCTTTTGAAGCACAGAATCCGAACTAAAATTAAGATGGATTGACTTTCGAACTTTGCAAAGACATGTACTTGTATTAACCAACTATAAATAACTAGTTTTCTACTGCTTGAATTAGTAGATTTCTTTTAACTGATGAATTAGTGGTAATTTTTCTACAGATTCGGGATGGAGCAGTTTCAACTGACAATCAGTAAAAAATAACTGATTGTGATTTAGAGTGTAATTAGGAAAACTACCAAGCACATCGTTAATAAGGTGACTTAACAAAGGTTTGATCCAAATATGTAAAGAAACCACGAAGATATTATACTTCAGGCTTTCCTGAAGTCCTGCTGTAGTTCTACATTGTCTATTCCTCCGCCTTATAAGGGAAAAAATGACTCGTCGTTTATTAATTATATGTGCAGTCACCGAGCCTCGCCATTATACGACCCACGATATGGGCAGCCAATTCTGTACCAAATATAATGTAAATATTGATACTTAATTAATATGTTGCACACCCCACTTATGGTTGGCGTCACAGATTTAATTTTAGTATATATTTTTACCTCGGCTAGCTTCAGAACCTTTCCAAAAGTGAGGTAACAACTCCTTATTCAAACATACAGTAACACCCCCAGAGTTCGTCAATAGGACAGAAGGTACTGATATACAACAAATAAGCAAAATAACGACATAATTACTAGCACTTCTTAAGATTACCAACGAAAAGGAATATAATAAGGTGAATATAGTTTGGAAATTTTAATGCATATCATTAAGAACAAATTATTGTGTTCTACCTATCAAACCTTCATATGAAGAAAGTGGTATATATTCAAAACCTAGGCCACATTCAAAAGCCACATTTTTACTGAATTCACTACTTTTTGGAGATTAGATTAAAGTTATTAATTTGCCAAGCGTAGTGAGAGAAAATAAAAACCATTCATTATCATAAAAATATGAAATTAACCTTTGATTGTTCTAATTAGATATACGGCCACATAGAACCTTTAATGAAGACCTCCTAGGGATGAAGATGATTCTTCTTCAGTGTCCGTTGATCACTCTAGCTCGTTGCTCGAAACACTAGTCCCTGGACTTCCGCAGTGGCTCGAAGTGTTGGTAGGCTGTTACCCTCCAGATGCAGCGGTGTATCCCTAGTAGTGGCATATGGTCATCCTTCCTTGGGTCACCGTCAGTTACTGGATTGGAAACACTTCTCCACGGTCCTTCATTAGATCTTCAACTGGCCAAACTTAATATCAACCAATGATGTCGTAGCCATTACTTCTTTAAATCAGGGCTGGGCAGAAAAAAAGCAAATTATTCTATAAACTTTTTCACAGCACTTTAACCGACTCCTCAACATTCTTTTTTTAGCTCTTCAGAGGACGAATAATAATATTTCTAACAAAACAAACAAATGCTGATCAAGACCATATTTGTCATTAGAAGTATCGCCTCTTTACATTTGCAAAATATTTCCAAATTCATACAGATGAATGCAAATGTTTTTAAACATAAATAAATTCAATAAATTATTAGCTTATCCTATCTAAAATTAACAAAACAAGCACACAAAACTATTTACAAATTACCAGATCTTACAGCCTTACACAAACAAGGCTTACCCAAGTTAAGGATCAGTCTACCCAAGTTAGGAACAAAACGAGACTTCTCATGGGAGAGTTTGGAATAAGGAAAATTTTCGCAGCAAGGTGTGCTGGTGTCCCAAGTGTTTATTTTTCGAGTAAATTTCGTGTTTGTTTCGAGTGGTGATATGTACTTGCCCCAGCCAAAATTTTAGGTACTAACTCAATTTCGTAACTATTATTCGAATCCTTTAATGGTGTTTAAAAGAGCAAACAGTGAAAATACAACTGCATTGAGCGTTCATAATAAACTTCATTTCAATTAAATAACGTTATAAAATTTAATTGGGAAATAAATGTAGCTGACACAAACGTTCCTACCTCTCTCTTTTCAACACAATACGTATGGAAAGATTTACCCAATTATATTTGTTTAATGAAAATTGCAAATATCCCATTTACTTAAACGCAAAACATAAAATCCTGTGTGCACGAGACACTGGTGCACCCTGGGGGTAAAATGTTCAGTTGGCAAACTACGAGTATTAAGGTTCCAAAACTAAGTAGAATAAACCTTTAGCCAAGTCTGGAAATTACATCAAAGGGCAACGCACCACATATCTGCGCGTTCAGTTAAATAATATTTTGCATGAAACTATTTCTTACTAGGCATTACCAACATATATAATGTCTCTCTGTTTTCATTAAAATGATATATAAATTATATATTACAATTTATTCATAAAATATAAGTAACAACCCAATTTAAACAAAAATATTATTTATTTATGATAACTGAAATATAAAACGCTTGTACGTGTCATATTTTGGTAACCACCAGACACGCCATACGTTGGAACATTTCTCAAAGGTTTGATTCAAAAAGTGTGAACATACTGACAATACACTAAACATTTGCACAAATATATCAACGTTACTTTCTGTGACGTTGTGTTATGTTTTTCAGTGCGCTCTAACGTAGAAACCTACAAATAACCGTGGGATAGGTATCTTATTTATGAAACAATCTAAGGCCGCGTCTCAATTGGCCCAGAGAGCTCTCTGTCGTGCTCTCGGCCTCGTGACTACGTCAATAGGACATCAGAGAGAACGCTCCATGGTTGTCTGACATTTGACCACGCGTCATATTTGTTTAAATTATTTCTGTGTTTGAATAAGGCTCTGACAGTTTTCTGAACTAAAACCTCGACGCATTTTACCTGTAATTGGATAATTTCAACTGTTTTAAACAATGAAATAACTTACGTTACACGTATTTATAAAAATATAAATACCTGACAGTCTCGTTTTTTTTCTCACTTTGCTGTATCACGACGGTAATATGCAAAGCAAAAATCATAGTATTTAATGCGCTAATTATTATGGTAGTGTTTTTATTACGTGTGGATTATTTCGAACACATATTTTATTTACAATAGATATGATTACAATTTTAGCTCAACGGGATTTCTCGCCTTTCGGCATCAGCCGTCTGCATGATGTCTGAGAGAAACGAGAGCGTGATTGTCTCAATTCCACAGAGCGAGAGTGTGAGAGAGCGTGAAGCACTGCTCTCGCCAAGTTGTGCGAAAGAGTGCTCGCTCGAAAGATTATTATTTAAATTGAGACACGGCCTAAGCGCCGAGTATGTGAAGAACTTTTAACACGAAAATATTTCTGCGAAAGAGGCAGGAGATTTACTTTATTGGTTTCAGAGAAGGAGCAAACACAATTCAGATGCAGAATTACAGTTTTTCCCAAGGAATTGGATGTAACGCGTTACAATTAACGAGCTACTTTTTTCCAGTGACGAATATGGTAACGCGGTTACGTTATGTTAAAGTTTTCAGTAACATTATCTGTAACTGAATTAAGTTGTTTCTTTACAAAGTACGACGAATGGCGTTAGTTACATTTTGTATTTCACTGTAACACATGTATTTGGTTATTTAAATGTATTTTGATTTTTCCTACCCAAAAAATATGCACACTAATAAGTAAAGAAACATAATTATATCTTAAGACACATACGATTATGATCAACGATCTATAGAGTAAACATAGAGTGGTGGAAGCGTTTCCAGACCAAGGCCACTTGAACCTCTGTCCGCCATTTTCATTTCTGTCAAAACAAAGGTCCGGGGTAGGGTGTAGCAATAAGGAATATCACGCATGCGTACCCAAAATAATCGACAAATAAAATACAATTGGTCATTTTCACGCACTTGCTGGCTGGAAATAAAGTGTAAATCGCGGATTTTGCTTTGCAACGTTAAATATGGCATTAAACAAACCGCTGGCAAGTTGTATAGTGTAGGGTTGTGAATGTTATTTTTGGGAAGAATTGTGTTAATATTACACCAGCCTGCATGTTTGAGATTGCAGTGCATAAGCCTATGCTTTGGAGCATGTATGCGATTTATGTATCCATTTGAGTGCTCGGAAATATTAAAGGTGCAATGGGCTGTGGTGTTGCGGCTCGAAACTGCAATGAAGATAATTTATACACTACAGCAGTCTGGCATCAAACCACAAAGTTGGTGGATTGACCTTGTATTCAAAATCATTATTTTCGTGTATTGAGATCGACGTGGAAATTATATTTTGTGGGTGCTCACAGAAAGCAGGTTCCGGTAAATGTAAACAAATTGTCGAGGTAATGTAAAGCAGAGGGTCTTTTAAAAAAAAAAAAAAAAAAAAAGGCCCGGAAAATGGTATAAATTCACTCTACTATTAATACAGAACACATATTATGAGGCGCCTCAATATTTCACCTGATAGGGAGGGAGGGCTATTAACTGTAGGAAAATTGAGGTGTAAAAGTTTATAATGAAAATGTACATATTTTGTATTTTTTTGCCTTACAATTTCCCTGATATTTTTTTGCCCTCCCCACTATCAATTAAGGTATTTGTATTGGATTGATTATATCATTTGGAAATTCATGTATTTCCATGTGTAAATATTATTATGAAGTACATATTTGCCACTCGTTTTACCCCACAATTTCCCTGATCAAAAAATTGCCATAGGCCTATTTCAAAAACAATTCCATACGAATGTTGACAGTTAAGGCCTCTAACATAATTTAGGTCAGCTTTATGATGTTTTAGAAATGTCTGAATTGACGTTAGTTCTTACGGTTATTTTTAATTGACATATTTGTTTTCCACGACATAGCACATTACACGTAATGCACGTCAGTATTTTGCCGCGACTGTGTTTAACACTGTTACAACTGCGAGGTAAAGAGCAGTTTATTCGTTATTGATATTTGTTGGGTTATTTCTTTAAAAGGACGGCCTCGGATGGAATAAATATTAGAACGAAGGAACAACCAGTCAAACAAAAAAGGCACATTAAATTCAAGCACGCAACACGTGTTGCTTATTTGTTGTCATACAATTTTAAAAGATAGCGGTGAACATGCACACAAATAAGCCTACGGTAACTTTTATTCCGCTCATATTTCTATGTATTGCTGCTTACTTTTTATTAGGGTTATTGAACTTTATCGGGCTGGGCTTAGTATTTGGTATTTCGTCGGGATTGTGGCAAATCACGTTACACGACTGTGTTGGAAACACCTAGCGCAAAGGTAAAACGTTGTGATAAATAAACAGACGCGGATGTAAATAATTAACTTCGTCTTTAAAACAGTTCACAGTTAAAACGTATAAATAATGCACGTCAAATATTCGAAATCACGCACAAACACGGCAGCGCCACTTTAAACGCAGTTGCTAACGAAACACACGTAACAGTATATTAATATTCAAAAACTTATCACGGATCATTCACGGTAACATGACAATAAGCATCAGCTGACAGTGTTTTGACTGAAATGAAAATGGCGGGACAGTTATACGATGGCTTTCGCTAAGAGCGCTGTAATCACTCAGTCGCTCTCTCTATGTTTAGTATATAGCTCGTTGATCATAATCCATCGCAAAAAGTTTTATTCTAGAATGTTGGCTATTCTGTAATAGCTGCTACACAATTTTGATTGTCATTGGCTGTTTATTTCCGTTATAGTGTGTCATTTATTAGTTTATTCAAATATATTTAAGTAATTATATATTATAATTATTCTAGTTCTCTCTCTCTGTTTCTCTCGCTCTCTCTGAAGTTGGTAACAGGGGAGTTAAAAAATACAAATGTGCCAATATATTTTAATACACATAATGTAAGTTAAATCTAGAGTAAATGCTACAAGGGAATGTGTTGAACAGATTAATATGTATTCATGCACTTGTAACAATGTTATTTGAACAGTAAAAACGATGTATATTGGGAAAGTCTGTAACTTGTTCTTGCTGTAAAATTTGCTAAGCTATATTTTTTCTCAAAGTAACACGATATGGAACAGTGGTAGTTGTAAAGGGGTTACTTTTTCATTTGAGTAACCGCAACTCTGTCACGGTTACATCAAAACGTAACTTTTCTGTCCCTGATGTTCTCCAAATATGAAGTACTGAAAATATGGCAAAATAAGCGGCCATAATTGGAAATATAGCGCCATTTTAAATTATTTTCTGCTTACTAATTGTTGACGTAGCTAATTTGCACGGACTTGAAATGTAGCGTTGGAACATTTTAAAATGGCAGATACATGTGAACACGTGAAGTTTTGAACTTCGCAAAGGCTTTTTAAACGCACAATTCACATTTATTTCCGGATCATGCAGTATTTTCACGTGACTAAACGATTGATTTTCATTTACTAACAAATTATTTGCTTAACATTAAAGGCCTAAAAAAGTATTAAGTAGAGTGGACATCTTGAGATCGCAAGATGTACTTTGTTTTTTGGTGAATGTACAAACCCACCCACATCCAAACATATTTTTATCTAATTCAATGTTTACAATATTATCAACGTCTCCATCTCTAACACAAGTGAGCACGAAAAATTTAAGAGCATGTATCGTATCTCCATACATGACAATTATTCCCCGTTCTAACTACTGACTAGCAAGCCTCTAAGCTGACTTTCAGTGACTAGGATTCCCCTTACTGAGTGTCACTCATTTGGGTTTGGAGTGTACATTTCCAAGGATTTTGCCCATTTAATTTTTGCGTCATTGCGGCATAATGTGCTTCAGCACATTGTCACATAAGTGTAAAAGAAAGTTTGGGGTCCAGTATATTACATATGGAAAAAAATCTCAGCACTGATTAAGTGAAGAACTGATTACACGGAAACATGGCTGCGAAAAATGGCAGCAGAATTCTTTAATCAGTTTCAGGAAAGAAGCACCCAAAACTAACAGAAACTTACAAATCTGTAGTTGGTATCAAAACTTCCAGAATTACTGAGTGGTGTAATTTTTTGAAGTTGAACTTACTGCAGAAATAAAGTAGTGCTGAAGATCGTTATACTACATTGTAAAAGAAAGTGTGGCACTGCAGCAATTGTTTGACTTTCGCAAATGCTACAACCGGCAATCCGACGAAGGACTCTATCCACGTTTGCCAATAAACTACATTCATATTTACAAACCACCTGGTTGTTGTCGCTACATTAACTTCCATGGAGGGAGCCTCATGGGCTTATAAATTTGGCTCCTGAGGCTATTCGGTCAATCGGGGTAACTTCAGGGTTGAAAAATGTGGTCCCGACAGGCGAGTTTTGGATCAGTTTTTTTCTCTCGATAAATCTGATCTAAAAACCAGCAAAGTTTTCTCTGGTTTTTTCCTTGGAAATTTTTAATTTATAAATATTGCTGTATGTGATAAAGTGGTTAGTAAAATGGCATTATTTGATCAAAACTCTCCTGACTGCAAATTAGGTTGTTGTCAATGTTACACACGTATAATCAAGCAAACAAGCAGTCACATATTCAAAGGCTGCCCGTGTCAATAAAGACTGATTTCTACATTTCTGTAGGTTTTTTCAACTCATAACAAATTTCTTAATTTTAACAAGCAAACGCGATCACAAAATTATATTCCCAAAGGACAGTGGACCTAACTGTCTAATTAAAACGAAAAATATAAGGACAGTTAAATATTTTTAGATTTTCTCTGTAGGCATCCATCCCCTATGAAAAGAGAAACTCATTAACACAGATGCTATGAGCAGATATTTGGGTTCTAAATCTACGTAATCATATACATTTATACAATCCAAGGTCAAATATCTGGTTTTATGTCCGTTTCTGTAAACAATCCAGCTGAAGGTTTTTTTTTTTACTAATCCTGAAACTTCACTGCTACAATGTTCATCCTTAAGAGCTTCCATCAATTTTCAAAGCTTCATTATATTTTCGAGCATATTTTTCACCCTGAATGAACAAGGCACATACGCAAGGGGAGAAGCGGGCAGTGAGATAGTCTACCTTGAGAATCCGAATTGTTGGATAGTTATCGCAGTATAATATTGTCGGAGTGAATAGTAAGTTTGGTGCCTCGCTGGCCTTGCGTGAAACAAAAATCTGTAAATACGTAATTTTAATACTGATAATTTATATGCTACGTCATATAAATCAAATTAGATTTTTTTTTCCAAATGTATTTATGGTCCTAATTACACACTTTGGCTCAAAGATAAATTTGTGTCAGAGGAACACAAGTGAAGTTGTTACTAAACAAGCTATATTTACTGCTGATTTGTAACTTCGAAAGTCACAAAGGAACCCCCCCCCCCCAACCCCAATTCCTATTTTAAAGGTGGCCATAAGCAAGTACCTCATTTTGATAGCTGTCTCTTCTCACCAAATAATAATCCCCTGCACTTGCAATTACCCGCTCCGGATAACAGGTGTGTGTACGCCACTGTAAAGAACTTAAAAAGCATTGCATCTACTTAACACAATTATAGCCAATGCTGTTTATGTTACTACGAGGTAAAAATAAACTTAAGAAATGTGTCCTCGAGCAACCACAGCGATCATACATCATAGCTGGCAAACACTATGCGCGAGTGTTTTTATGGGGCACGAAGAAACACATCTACGTTTTTTGACAAAAAAAAGGTATTTCTTCAGTTTACTAATGGCTTCAATCTTATAAAATAACAAGGTTTTCATAGTGCAACTGAAATACTGAGTTTTGTTGTTAGATATACAGTATGTAAACATTGTATTTCTTCAGATTACATATTGGCTTCGTTCACAACGCATCTGATATTACTGAGTTTAATTGTTGAATATATAGGATGTCCCATTTATCTTGACCACTCATAATAATTTCGTGCCGGGGATCTAATTGAAAAAGTGTTTAATACAAAACTGGAAGGGGGAAATAATACTGCAAGGAAGTCAGCGTTATAGGATTACTTATTGGTTAAATGCGAGTAATAACATCAGTTTTTTAATAGCGCCATGTATTGGATCTCTACTGCCAGTTGTAGTACTATCCGTATGGGTACTGCGAGGGGTTAGGGTCAGGAGACTGCGCAGGCCACTGAATTGGTCCTTCGCGACCAATCCACCTACCAGGATATTTTCGGCACAGAACACAACGTGCATATAAACGGCGTTACGTGCTGGACATCCATCTTGCTGGTACCACATTATCATGCTGTTCCTTAGAAATATCTCATCGAGAAGACCAGGAAGAACATTTTCGATAAAAGTGGCATACTCCCTGCCGTTTCGATTACCATTCGCGAAATAAGGTTATAGGGCCTTATAACCTTATTGCCAACTTTCCCACATTGGATGTTACTCTCCATTGAGGGCGAGGGTCTACCTGTCGAAACAATCGTGGGTTGTCTAGGACCAAATAATGCATGTTCCTCGTATTCACTTGGCCTGAGTTCATCGGTAAAACGGACATCCGAAAAAAAGTTCGGGTTTGCGATAAATTAATGCTGTGCTTGTTGACAAAACTCTACACGATTCGGGAAATCATTCCCGGGAAATTATTGGTGTAAGTGTACATGATAGGTATGGAACGTATGGCGCTTAAGAATGCGATGTGCACTCGTTTTTGTAATGCTAATTTCGGCTTCAAAATGGCGTGTGCTTACGTGTGGATTAACTGCTACAGCAACGATAACAGTAACCTCACCATCTTCATCTGTGCGAGTTCTACGACGATTGCGTTGCCGTGGGTTCAAATTACCCGCGTCACATAGCTTCATAACGAGACAGGAAAACATCCGTCTTGACGGTGTGGTCTTGTCAGGGTATCACTCTCTGTGGAGTTATTCCTCCCAACTAGCAATACGTCGACCTCCAACAGAATGAACGACGAGTGAGCAAACCAAGCTATTGATAATGGTAATAACAGAATTGTGTGTGCGAGTGTTTCAGTACAACTGACTTGAACGTACTACACTGTACTATAAATTGATACGATTACATTCATCTGTCAACTTATATTCTCCATAGATTTGCAACATTTCTATCCTCTCGTTGTTGGAGTACATTTCCGTTAGGACAACTCTCACCTTGCAGTGTACTGTATTCGACTGTACACGGGTGTCTGATTGAGTAGTCGCCGCGTTATGCGAGTTCCTTTGTTTCCTCTAAGCGCAACCTCAGTGGAATGGGGGTACAAAACTCTAGGTACCTGCACTGTTTACATCATCTCTACATGAAATGCTGTGTGTCAACGTCATA